>JAOBYE010118115.1:8587-19299 GCA_025403585.1 Parazoanthus swiftii | reverse complement strand
TTCTGGGCGACAATTTCAAAAAAAGTAAAAAAGCAAATGAACGAAATTCACCTCCACTACACAACACGCACACCGACACCAACAGAAGAGAAAACGTGACTGTGGAATATAGTCACCAACCCACCACGGCCGCATGAAGTCGAGGCATTTTCCATACGGTCGACTGACCGACCGTACGTACATACCTTGACGCTCGACATAGATTCAAGCCTGAGCCCGCAAGCAGCACCAGATTAGTATGCGTTCTCCTTTGTCGAACGCAATAAAAGTAAATGAAGCCATAGTTCAAAACCCCCCAAAAATGCTGAGTCAAAATAGACTGAAATGATTTATAAATATTTTCAATTGGAAAAATCACCCAGAATCTTGCAACCAAAATAATGCTCTCAGGTCATGGAAAGCTACCAGTACTCTGCCACTTGTCTCTATCCAAGGCCACCTGCCTGCCTCAGCTCTGTGTGTATTTGTCTGAGTAAAACTGCTGAGTGGGACAAAAACACCAAATGAATATTGTTTATTTAGACCCCAGGTAATTGTTCATATCTCCTCATCACTTTTGTACATTTTGTACTTGATCACAGAATCCAGAGGGTATCTTACCTGACAGATACTGATATAGTCTGGAGTTTCCAAGTTTTGATACAATCTGACTAAGACTCGAAGAATCTGTATCAATAAACCAAGTTGTGAACATTTCATTAATTGAATAAGCAAACAATTACATTATTTATTAATAAAATAATAATTCTAAAAAACTTTGCAAATTGAGGTGATTGAAATGCAACTTACAGTAGTTTGAATTTTTTTGTGATACCAAAACAGTCATAAAATTAATATGATTCTTTGCAGAATAAAATTCCATTCTGATTTTATTATTACTTAAGCAAATAAAGAATTACCGGTACCCAGAATCACTGTACTTGTTCAAATTTCTTTCTTTGTTTACTCTGAGATTGTGTGGATGACTAATAGAGAAAGATTTTATATCTGTCATCAACTTTTTAGAGAAAAAGGTTGATTAGAAACCACATGAGATCCTTTGTATAACATTGTGCAATCCTTCAGCAAAATAGAAATTTGCATGTAGGGAAATAACATGGGACCCAGTCTAAATCCAAATAAAACTGCTGCTGTTTCCTGTGCTTTGTTATGTCTGAGTTTGACTGGAAATAAATGGCAAACAAGACTGGTTGTATCAAGGCTTCTGACAGATCTAGAGATATACGCCGCAATGCAAAGGGAAATATTTTCAGGATACAATTTATTTGTGATGATGAAGTCTTTCGATCAGTTGATGAACAAGGGCAAGCTCTTTGCTCCAATTTACAGGGTATGGCCTGTTTGTGTTTGTCAATGTTTGTCACTTTATGTTCAGAAAAGCATAATTATGTGACACAACAGGTAAGTCATAAAAGAATGATGTTTACATGTATGATACAGTCGCAGAGCATAACAAGAATCAAGAACTAGAAATAGCCAGATCCTACCTTGTTTCTCATCTGTCTGCTCTGCACCAGAGACATGCAAACTTTCAGTGAATATGACAGCATTCCTGCAACATCATCCTAAGCACACAACATCAACACTTTGAGTAAACAGGTAATCACCACTTTTTAAGAATTTGAGTTATGACTTCGGGACACTATAATGATAATATAGGAAGATAACAATAACAATTTTATAATAGTTCTGACTGAACAACAATTATCATATATTGTACATGTACATACCATGAGAGTGACATACAGTAATAGTAAAAAATAATAACATATAATTTGTTATACAATTTTTAAAAGTTTTTATACAATTTGATATTTTAACATTCAACAGACTGTAAAAATCTGTTGAAAAAGACCTGTGTAATTCATCAAATTAAATTTGGCCAGAATCACCAACTTTTTAGGCTACTTACAGATTTTAGAATGGCATGTTCAAAAATATCAAGTCGTCTAGTCTCCAATGCAATTCCAACAGCCTAAAAAGATCAGAACAAAAAAATATTAATAAGTAACCAATTACAACATGTATGTTATTGTTTCATTGTCAAGTACTAACTAAAAAAAGATGTAGATCAAGTTCATAAATCTCCTTTTTTAAGTGACCAATAAACGACAAACATAAACTTCAAGTTGAGGTCAAGTTCCAAGTTCTCATACATTCGCTGTATTTTGGCCCTACTGGCCTCGACTTGAAGTATTTGTTCATGGACACTAAGGCATGATACTAAAGTGGTCTATTGCTCTTCTATCATAACCTTTGGGAGAATTTAACTTTTCCTAAAATCACTTAGAAAAACATCATTGTCACACTTAGTCTAAAGGCTTTATTAATTGATATCTGTTAAAATAATAATTATTATAATTATTTATAAAATTTTATATGTACCATAATTATGCAATTTTTTCTTTAATTTGGTATTTTTTTGTAGGACCTAATTGAAAAAAATCCAATTTTTCTTTAAATTAGCACTTGAAGTATAAAATAAATCATATAATATGGTTATAATTTTTTTGGGCACCAAATATAAGGAAAACTAGGAATGCAGAGCAATTTGTGCCTTACAGTTGTGTTTTTGGTCTCACAATCAGACCAAATAAACACTTTTAATTAATTCAAATTCAAATTTAAATGTTTGGTTATACACAAGTTCGACTAACTCAGTTACATATCAATAATTACATGATTGTTTAGTAACATTCCAAATATGGACACTGTTGGCAGCTTAATTAGTTAACGATATTTGACTTTTTAAGCTTAACATATTCTATTAACGAATGTTTGTTAGGTAGCCCTATTCGTTTTCCTGGTTTTCAAAGGAGTCCTAGTATTTAAGTTCAGTTCTTTAACAACAGTGAACATATGTGAGCTGTAGCAGGGTTGCCAATAAATATTAAAGTAGACATAATATTTTCTGACATATAAGTCAAACTGGCATATACAATGTAAGTCGACCCCTAAAATTGCTTTTGTTGGAGACCCAAAAAAGTGCAAAAGCCAGCAAGATCACAGTACAACTAATGAACTATTAATATGAGGTCATTGGTCATTTTTTTATTGCATTTAGTGGCTCCTAAATGACCTAGGTTGCTCCCATAAATATGAATGCCAAAATTGTGACCAACACCAGCTTGTAGTGCCCCAGTCATCCAGCTATGCCCTGGGTCACTCTGGTTCACACAGTTTACAAATATGAGCTGCTTTCACGGATATACTCCAGGTCTTCTTTTTGTTAAGGGACAATGAATATTCGTCCATACAGTACATATTTTGAAACTTTAAAAATGTTTTTAAAAAACTGTGTATAAGTTGAGGTCTATTTTTTGGGCCAATATTTGGGTCTTAAAGTCTCAACTTATACAGGCATGTACACCAGAAAATAGGGTAGTAACAATTGATGATAAAAGTAACTGTACATGTAGCCAGTAATTGACACTCTGGTAAGTGCCAAATATGACAATCTCTCTCAATATAATATTTTCTTCACAAATTAAAGTAGCTGCCAGTCACAATTTAAGTAACCTGTTAACTTTGCCAGCTGCCTGATGTTATTAGGGACAAGCCTGGTCAAGGCACTAGAAAGAAACCCACAACCCTCGACCATACCTGTTTAAATTTGCCATCATCAAAGCATCTCTTGAACATCCTGTTCACAATAGCTTCCAGTCTAGGATCAATCTCCACCAACTCCTCCGGGTTCTCTGCCCTTTTCACACATGCTTGTGTGTAGTGGTCTATACATTTAGCTAGAAAACAGACAGTAAGCTTCACCTTAGACAACATTCAATAGATTATTATTATATATACAGTCGTGTACCTTTCAACTACACTCAACCACATAGTTAGGTATATCAGTGTCAAATGATTTCTGTGCACATAATTATATGACTGTACAGTATCACCAAAGGAAGCCAACCCCAAAATTACTTACTAAGGTTGATAGTACTGTAGTATGTGTAGTACGGCATGTGATTGCAACCTTGCAACTTTACACTGACTGTACAGTGTAAATATGCAATATATGACTGGCTCTATAAACTGCTTGTAAACAATATTATGGACAGTGTAATTATTACTTAATACACCTGTACATGTAAAGATTAACTAATTCTGTTTACCAGAAGCTCATAAGACTTGAAGCATGTAACTTTCTCTTACTGATTTAGAACCATGCTGGTTATACTTTCCTGACCAATCAGATAGTGCATATGGCATAACTGCTTTCTTCTTGAAAACTGCTAAATGTTTACAATAAATGTTATAATTCTGGTTTTAAAAAGTAGGAGATCAATGTCTTCAATCACTGAACCGATCAGATATCTTGTCAACTTTGACTTCATCCAAAATGCAATGCAGCTGGTCATAGCTCTTGTTCATCTTCCCAATGAACTTAACATTACAACAAGAGATAATTACTTTTTTTGGTAGGTGTGAAGCTGCACAGCTTCGATACAGTTCAGTTTCAGACAGTGCTACCACAAAGTAGCTCAAACCAGTTTGATCTGAAACATGCTGAATCTTTGCATCCCTATCTTTTCTTTGAAACAAAGAAGAAACATTGTTCCCAATACCCAAAAAGTCTCTGCGAGTGACTGTTTAGATGAGCAATGTTTGAAAGTATTGAAATTGATCTAATTTGCAACTTTCCTTTTTGCAATGTACTGTGATGCATGCTTCACAACAACTTCTCAACAAAATCCATATTTGGATGAAAGGGTTTCATTAGCCAGGAAAGTGTGTGCCAGCATAAAACCACAGTTTTATGCCTCTAACGTTATTAGCTTCTGTGTATACCTATCTATAGTTACTTATAAATAGCCAGTACAATACACACAAGAATTGAAACTTTAACATAAAAAAAATTTGGCACTATTTTAACTATATCTTAAATAATTAAATAAATTTATTATTTAATATTTTGATAGAGATTTATATGTACACCAAAAGCAAAAATGGCAATCCTAACTTGAAGATCTTTGCATAAAAAGGCAAGGCTAGGCAGTCGGTCTTCTTACAGACCTACTGTAATTAAAAGTATTTTAGCGGGTTCGGTTGAGCTTGCAGTTGTTCAAATCCATTTTATGTGTACTTCATTGATTTATCAGTGTTTTATGCCTGTGTTGAAAAAGCCACATTGACAGACTGGCCTCAATTTGATGAGGGATCTGCCCTTGTATTGCATTCAGGGTTGTTTAAAAAACTGGAAAGTCTGGTTTTGAAAAGTTTAATAAATAATTATCAAACTTACCGATGGTGGTTTCAACATATTCTGAATGACCATTAACGTCAAACAATTCTCCAGCTCCCAGTGCATATGTCAATGAATCCTCAAAAGCTCCCAGGTGATAGTAAACCTGATAACACAAATTGTGACATTGTTCAGTGAGATAATCAAATTAATGTTTAACCCTCAAATGTCCAAGGTGGGATCAAATGGATCCCCCCCCAAGGTTTTTCCAATCTAAAATCTGCAGCTTTGAAGCACTCAAAATGAAACTTTCAGTACCTGTAGTCCGATCATGAACACATGTTTTAATGTTAATTAGATGACATCATCACTTAAAATTTATGTGAAATTTACTAATATGCAAATTTAAGTTTGTTTCAGAAGATATGATTTTTATTACAAAATTTGTACTAATTTCTTCTCTTCCTTTTTATTTTTCATTATTTAACTATTTTGGATTGTAAATACATGTTTTCTACTAAGTTCAAGCAAATTTGAGGCAAATCTCCCCAAATAAAATTTTCGAAAAATCCAAGATGGCAGCCAAGATGGCAGACATGCTATAAATCAACCATTGCAATAGCAACAGTTCTTAGTTAAAACTTGACTGTTGTTATGGAAAGTAATTAGCTAGCCTGCCAAAGGCTCATTTGTTTAAATGCAACTGTATCGAAAATCATGAGGGTCCAATTGACCCCTTCTTCCCCTTGGGCTTTAATGTTCGCCAAAATGGCTTGGTCATCCGAGGGTTAACTTATCTTTACAAAGATTTACATTATTGACAATAATTAACCAAATTTCACACTTGATAATAGATGAAGTCTAAATTCTCTGCACTATTCTATAAAGAATGGACTGGAGGAAGGCTTAAAAGGAGAACTTCACAACTTATATGTACATTGTACATTTATAGTTAACATTATGAGAGCAAGTGGCTGTACATTCACATACCCTAACAGTCCCTGAGAATAACTTATTTTTAAATAAATATTTTTAATCTATTACACATATTCAGCAGACAACTTGTTTTTGCTACCTCTGAATGGATTCTATGTGTCACTCACAAGTCAGTTTTGTCCTTACCCTCTTGTAAAGCAAAATCTAGTAACCCTGTATTGCATGATTTGAAGCAAACCACTTACTTTTGAAGCAACAAGAGCTGACAACTTGCTGTGTTTAAATGATACATCTTCATACAATACTTCTCTGCAGGATATGAATGATTGACAAGCAGCAAATGAGTAACAATGTACAACCGGGCCCTGGATTTCAAAATGATGAAATTCCTCAACTTTCCAAGTTTTTCATTACTCACACAAACTCTGGAATGTACAATATAACATGTACATGTATACTACTAAGGCCAAATCATTCACTGAATTTATGCATAACTCTTGTAAGTGGTTAATATACAATTAACCTATCTTGTAGCATAACCAGGAAAAGGACCTAAAATATTATTTATGAAACATCTGAAGTCAGATCTTGCATTGAAAGGCTTTCTAGAGTTTCAAGTTTTCCAGAAAACAAGTAAAAGAGAAGAATAATAATTTTTGTTTTTAATTATTATTTTGTTGTTGAATTTCTTTTATTTTTTTTTCTGACCTCCAAAGAGTTCAATAATCATTCTAATTCTGGACCTACTGTAATATTAAATGTCTGGCACACAAGAAGGTTACAATTTATTTATAAAATGTTTTGTTTGTCATAGCAAGAAATTGTGTCTTCAAATCCAAAAAGTACCTAGCACATTTAGTAATTATTATAATAGTAAATAATCAATTTTTTATAATCAGTTAGAATACATGTATATTTTTCCCTTGTGAAAACTATTTTTGTATATTTTCTTTTCTTCTACTTGTTCTTGGTAGAAATAGAACTTTCTGGGAAGCTCAGAAACCAACTCAAACTAATTAAACTTTTTGGTGCAACTTTAAAAGGATTTACAATACATACTACTAAAGAAAAAATATTACAAAATTAATTAAACTTACATCTTGTCAACTGACTCGGAGATCTCCGCCCAGAAATCATCAACAATTTGATTTAATTTACTGAGGGCAAACAACTAGAATACAAAACATTGTGAAGTGTCAATCAATATAATTATTATAAATATAACTTTATCCCAATAAGATCCACCTTTCAGTATTAAAGGCAGGAGATGGAAATTCAAGTTTATAAAGTTCCAACAAAAGGTTAATGCTATGGGCTACAAAGTTTCCCTTTATATAGAACCAATATCAAAAATTAAACTTTAACTCCCTATCTATCAAAGTAGGAGTTGCTAAATTCTCATTACTTGTCTCCTTGTATATTCTTTTATTATGTTAGGAGAATTTTACATTATTTTCATCTTGGAGAATGGGTAAAGAATGACCCCTTTTACACATAATTACCACTTCTCAAAACTAAAAAGTTATTAATTAAATTGTCTAATTACAGTATATACTTAAAACTAAAATTTTTGGAGAAGATAGTACAGCACATATAAATGGTGTGGGTTAATGATTGTTATTTTATGTGTGTGTGCATTTGAACATACATGTTCATTTCTTACATGGTAGGCATTAGGCTGAGTAAAAGAAGTTCCCTAGCAAAATTTTAAAGATGGTGTCTTGAAATCTAATTTTCACTTTAAAAAAAGGGTATAACTTTTTTCGAACCAAATTTATGAAAACACCTTTAGACAAATAAAAGCTAGATGCATGTAAGCAAATCTGACATGTTAAAACCCTTGTTCTTTGTATGTTTTTCCTGCTTCTTGCAAATTTGTGGGCTTGTTCAGTGTTTATCAGACAGGCCGTCTATGATGGATAGTCTGAGCTATAGTATACAGTAGATACTGTCCCCCAAACCCCCCTCCCCCCCTGTAGCCTACCTTAAGTTCAGGTTCTGGTTCATCCAGCAGCGCAAGTATACCACCTATCAATACATATAAGACTGTATACCATATTGCTTTGTATCATATAGACGCATTAGAAAGGCTGCACTTTGAATTTTGATCACTGTTTTTGTCAAAAAAGGAAGTATCAAGTCAATTTACAGAATAAAGGTGTAGATGTTCATTTTTATTATACTCTAGTTCAATTGTGTGTCATAGTGAATGTCTTGCCTTACTGGTGCATGTTTGCATGTTAAGTAACACCAAAGAATACATCAAGTGCTACATGTATAAATGTAAACAAAAAGTTAAGACTTTTAGTTGGTCTTATCTTTATTCCTGTATAAGAAACCACACTGAAAACTTGGACTCAAGTCTATTTTGAGTTACTTTTTCCAGCTGTATCAATGGATTTTCATTTCAATCCAAATACCAAAATTTAGGGCAACAGTAACTCAAAATCTAAACTAACTTGGTCAGAATACCAAACACAACAACCATTGGCTTCTATCATCTTTGTATGGGAATGCCCAATGAGAACGATATATAAATCATTTTCTTATGATATACGTACGAACGGTGGAAAAGGAATGGTATGTCATCAAGTTTCTTTATCAAATCCCAATGTAGTCTTTTCAGACGAAAACAGCAAAGAGCAGTGTAACCAGCCTTATGTTTGTAAAAGTCGTGAATAATATAAACATTCAAGTAGAAATCAATTTACTCTTACAGAAATGCACTATAAACTAAAAGATCATTTTCAGCTGTTTAATTTTAGATTAATCAGATCCTGTAGCTACAGCTTTAAACTGGTCGTGTTTACCCATCCAAATAATTCCACAAAAACCCACCACAATTGATAGCAATAGTAATCTTCCTATTATTCTGCTCAAGGAACTTTTAAAAACTTGTTTCACAGTGCTGAAACATAGTTTACTCTCGAGTCTCGTAAAGATTTCGCTTAGTCATGTTCCGAGTTCTTTACTGTGTTCCTTGCGGTTGAAGATTTCAAGGTTGTTTCCCCTGATTGCAACACAAGTCATACTAACCTGCCGATGTCAGATTCATTGCTGAAGTAACCAAAACCATCAACGAGATCCAAAACACAAGTTTTCCCAAACTCACATGTGAATCCCAAAGACTTTCCGGCCTTCTTTCATGAAAAATCAAGAAATGCTTTTGACAAATTGGGATCCAGGCCTTCTTGAGCCATAAAAATGTTGGTCAGCGGTCAATATCGTTCCCAGGGTCTCCCGGCACTCCATGGACGCTCTGACATGATGTAAACATGGCCGGCAGGCAGACAGCTGATAGAACGATTTTTTGCCATTTAGGGGCTTCGTGCTATGGTTGTCACATATTTGATATCTTTCCCACAAAAGAACTTTAGCTCCACAGGCCAATATGGATAATCCGTTGAATCGATGTCGTGTTCGTTAGTCAGTGTTTTAGCTGTGGAGAATGACAAACAAAGTATTCGTAATCAAGGAGTTTGAAGTGGAGCGAAGGTCAATTCCACTCGCGATCCAAACATATTTCTGGCGGCAATCAAGGTTTGTTAAGAAATTTTACTGAGTGTCTAAAGCTCCAAACAAACAAAAATCTAGGACAGTCATTTAGCTTGATGTCTGTGCCTCCAGTGTATTTTGATATTCATTTATCTTTTTGTGAGGACAAGACGACTGTTCATCTCATTTCACCTTCTCGAAGACATCTGTCGATCTGAGGTGATTGACTGACAGTATGGGAAATGCGCGAGTACAGCTGTTTGTGAGATCAACGCGAAGACCTGCAAATGCATTTTGCAAAACTGATCAGTCGTGCTTAAGTAGTGTATCAAAGTATTTTTGGCCGTAGATATTTTGACTTAACATTTAGCACTCGTGAAAATCGAAAACTTAAGCGCGCGAAAGACCAAGTGAACATAATTTTGAATGAAAAGGAAAGATAGATCCCTCGCTGCGAAAGTCAAAAAGCATCAAGTTTGAAATGATCTCTTTTGGTAAGACAATTGATCTTGGTTATGAGACTAATGATTCGGTTTTAAAGTATTGCGTTTTTGCGATGACGGTTGAGTCGGCGTGATAAAAAATATTAGTCAAATAAGTGTTGTATAACATTGAATATTTAAAGTATTTATTTGAGACCCAATTTTCATCCTTTTTTAAAAAAAGTTAAAATTTTGGAATTTACATTAGGCTAGAAAACACTTTATGTTTATTGCGTTCAAAATACATAACAAAAGCGTTTTTGCATGTAACTACATTTAAGTCATCATTAGACTATTAGTGAGTAATGAGAATATTTGTTTGGAATTTGATATTTGCTGTGCATTGTTGATTTCCTACAATATTTTCAGTGACAACTTGGTACCTTTTGCTCAGTTAGAAAATAATCTTTGATCAGGCTGTCTCAAAGCCAACACTTATAAATCTAACTGTTTTTTTTAGTGCTACCTCCCTAGCTAAGGGGCTTTTTAAAATATACAGTTCTGTGAGCAGAAATGAATAAGTTATATTATTAAATACCAATTACTGGATATTGAATTTCTGGTAATCTTATTGGCTCTCTACTCAAGGTCTAAATCCTATATCCTATAGTTTG
>JAOBYE010118004.1:0-19309 GCA_025403585.1 Parazoanthus swiftii | reverse complement strand
TGTACTGTACAGTCTGATTCCGAGCCCACGTCTTTGAACGCAGTTGGTGGGTTTAAAATTTAAAACATGTCGATAAAACACTTGTCTTAAACATTTTTGTAATGGTTGCGGGAAGTTCGATTCACGAGACTACGGGTCGTTATAGATGTCCCGTTGATCCGTGTAGTCCCGTACGGGTCACTACGGGATCATAAAAGCGATGAAACCAACGGGGATACGGGACTACGCGACCACGGATCTAACCCGCGGGGTTGCCTTGCGGGCGCGTTAGGTAACTTCTGGCCGGTATTGTATAGACTAAAAAGACTTTTGTGTGTTAAGTAGCTGATTTTGAGTGAACACTGACACGCAGATGGCTATACATTTATTATGGTTTATAAATAAAGATGACGAATGATGGTGAAGAGCGATTTTCAAATTGTATTTAAAAATGTTAATTGTAAAGAAGATTCGTGCATTTTCCTTGAGTCTTTACGTTCACGTTGACAGTCTATCTACACGGTCAGTGATAAATACAGTATGAAGTTAGTTTTTCCATCTTTGTTTTTCTTCTTTTAGACCTTGTGAAAGGAAATATGAAAGTTGTGCTGGCTCTTTGCCACTGTCTGAGACGAGTGTTTGGCACTCCAACAGGTAGGAAAGTAAAGCATTTTTTTTAATAGAAGTACTATTAAATAGTGATCAAAATAAACACATTTTAAGAGTAAGCTTCCATCACGAAGAGTGATTTTCGAGAAAGGTCCTCTTCCTGAAACCATCTCTTCAGATTCCATGTGGGAGAAGCAGCAGTATGATGTACCCATCAACAAGCTTACCCTACAACATACCTCTTAATTAACCAAGACTCGCTCTCTCAAAGGCCGGTCTGTCTTTTTCTGCTCCAGTACAAGAAGTTAACAAAGGGATAGCTGGTACACTGCAACACTGGAAATATCGTTAATAGGACTTGTTTGCAAATAACTTAGGCATTTTAAGTTTTCAGGGTTCGTGCTACTCCTTAAACTCCTTGAAAACTCCTTGAATTTGGTTTTCATATTCAAATGCGCTTGAAAAGCCCTTGAATTTTGGAATTTATCACAGACTCCTTGAAAACTCCTTAAATTTTGCACTTATTGATTTCAGTCTGGTGCAGGTTTAAGAAATAAATGTTGCGAAATTTATAAAGCACACTTTGTATAAATTTGTTTGTGAAATGTGTGTTCATTAAGCGATTTTTACATGTACAACCGAATGGTGTTCTTGCACAGAGTCGACAGTTTTTATTTTAGACACAATACCCCGACCAAAAATACTCCTTGAAAGTGAAGTTTGACTTCTTGAATACTCCTTCAATTTTGTAGCTGATGGTCAGCACTAACCCTGAGTTTTACATTTCTGATTATCTTTGTCAATTGTTATTAACGTATCGAATTACCATGTTTATTCGAACAAGCGCCCTCACTCGAATAAACGCCCCTCTCGAATAAGCACCCCCCCTAAAACGAACAAAAATTAAATAAGCGCTTCCTGTCGAATAAGCCCCCCCTCCCCCCACAAAAAAAGTACTAAAATATGTAAATAAGAAACGACAGTTTGACCGATACATGTCTTACATGTTCTTGGTTGCCAGCTTCCATGTAAAAATGTTTTGTTGGACAGTATCGTCCCGTTGCACTTCGTCGTGTAGGGAAGATACGTACCAATAAATTTGCTCAAGATTCAAATTTAATAAGCGCCCTCCTTCGAATAAGCGCTTCCTAAAAAACAAAAATTGAATAAGCGCCCCGGGCGCGTATTCGAATAATGAATAGGTATGAAATTTTAGTCGATACTAAAGCTGCTCCAGTCACAATTGGTTATAAGTACTGCTAACAGTATTGTCAGTTTTGTACTCGACCTGCCGTTTCTAGAACATATGAGTTGGCAGCGATTCAGATAAAACCTTTTTTAGAATGTCAGTTTTGTATCAAAATGCGGATTCTTTTAAAATATTCTTTTTCTAGGTCCATTGGTTTCATCTGATGATACATGCCGTTATCAGCCAGTATCACTGAACGGTGATCGAAGTGAGGACCGTCAGACGCGTATGAACCAATCATCTAACATTGCACCTCATTGTGGAGGTAGCAGTGAGCTGGTTGAGCATGGAGCACAAGCAAGACTTTTTTCGCCAGCTTTGACAAGCTTGCCTTCTAGAGAAACGGCAGAAATGTGCTCAGTTGCAGCTCAACCTAACGAAGATAGCCTGCGTGAAAGGAGGAGTAAAAGAGCAACAGGTAGTGGAAGGCCTGTGGCCACTGAAGGAGAAGATGTTCTTCTTCAGTGGGTTAGCGAGGTGACGGGTCAGGTCGTTAGTGGATATCACGAGTAAGTTTGTTCAAATGTAGTTTATATGACTAGCAATCACGAATCGTGAGTGAAGTGTCAGCCATGTAAATTGAAAGGATACGGACATCAAATGTATAAAATACATCAGGTTTTAGTGTTTTGCGAGGTGTTTTGCATAAATATCACGGGACACAATGTGGAGACAACACGAATTAATGCCATATAGGATTCCGCCGTTGGTAAGCGATCCGGACAGCCATTGTGCCTCGTTAGTTTACTGTTCGACAAAAATCTCACATAACACAACTCCAGTCTTCCGACGTACTACCGAACGAGCTGAAACACATGTCATCAAACGTAGAGCTTACAACGAAATTTATTATGAATAATGTTGTGTTTGACTCGGTTTAAGTTCTTTTAGCAAGGACTCAGGACAAACATCACGACTGCTTCGGTATTCCGCATAAATACATGTATCACGGAACACAATGTGGAGACAACACGAAGTACCAAATAGGATTCCACCTCGCTTCTCTCGACGGCAATCATTATCAGAAGGGTTACTCTGACATGCTATTGAACTAACAACACCACGATTTCATGGCAAGTGCTCTAACTGACTGAGATATTGAGCCGACACAGTGGCGCTAGGAGAACTAGACAAACCCCAGACAAATTATTACCTTTCACGGTTTTCCTTTCACGTGGCCCAGGTTGTATTCTAGCGAGTCAGAGTTAACCGGCTATTAATGGTTGTATAGATCCAAACATGCCATTATGCTGTATATCTTTTTTTTAAAAAAGTGTCTGTCAGTCAGCGTACTGTATTTGTTTCGATGACTCGCACATGCTTCCATGCTAGCTAACCAACCAAAGGATTAAGATGTAGGTAAACGGTTTTTTCCACACTTTATGCTGTGAAAGTTGATATAAAGATATAGAAACCTACAGCTCTCTGATCTTTTCCAGGTTCGCCTGTCATCAAATCCCGTTACCTAAAATAACTCTCAACAACTTCTAACTGATTTTGTCAAGAAAGGTTTCGCAAACCCACCCGCTGATAATAGGTTTTAGGAAACTAAAGAAGGCAACGTGAAGTTTTGCCGACTCTATGTTGCGTCTTCTTTTGGTGTAGGCCACACCGAATTACTTTAAGTCCTGCTTGTAAATTCCCGTTTACAAGCCCCTTAAAAGCCAGCCCGGTTATCAGCCCACTTCATTACTAGTGCGACAGATTTTTCCCGTTAGAAACCCAACTGATACAAACCCCCTCCCCCTAGATCTTAGTCATAACCAGTTTTGTCACAGTAAAATATCTTAATTGCTTAAATCTTGTTACAGTACGTTTTATGTATGTATGTATGTATTTCAAACGGGTAAACATGTAACTAAAACAGTGGCTTGCGATGGCGTTAGTTCTGTGGCAAACTGAAAACATTGTTTAAAAGACTTAAATTGTTTTCAAAACGTTCCAAGTTTTTATTCTAGTAACTCAAAGTATTCTGATAATAAACCTTGCAGGTTCCAAGACGGTGACCTGTTGTGCAATCTGGTTAACAGGCTGGCTAATGGAGGGGTCCCTGATTTGGTAAGAATTGATTTATCTGTTTTGGTCCGGTATAGACCGTACGCATAATACGCCCCAGTGGCCATAAACAACAACTTCAAGTCGAGGTCGGCTTCCAAGTTGTCATACGTTTGCTGTAATTTCTGCCTTGCTGGCCTCGACTCAAAGACTCTTTGTTCATGGCCAGTGGGGCGTATTATGCATATGTCCATTGATTCGGCGTTTAGGTTACGATTTATTCATAGTTATTGGCTGCGACTTGTCCTAGACTCCTGAATTATCATTTTGATCAAGGGAACCTAAAACTGAGAACATGCACATGTATTTCTTAAAAATAGTATGGTAATCTCGGTGCTGTTGTGAGGGTAACATCGATTATTGCTTCGCGTGAGATTTTCTACACTCAATAGATAAAGTTAGGTGTCTTTACTTTAGTGTCACGTCATTTTTCACCCTCCAGACTGTTTCTTATGAGTGGTGGCAAACGGCAAAAAAAATCCGTTCACAACTGATTCGAAATCAACTAAAAGAACAACAACAACGACACGTAATAGTTAATAATAATAATACTGATAATAATATAATAATAATAATAATAACAACAACAATAATAATTACAATAATAACAAAAACAGTATAATAATAATAACAGTTCTTGAAACCCTTCTGTCTTACTGAATGTATGATTGCGAGCAAATGCAACTTTTCTCAAATACAAATTAAAGAATGTATATTTAAGGGTGTATATCCTACGCCATGTAAGTCTAGATTCAAAAGACCTCCTATTTGGAAAAGAAAGTTTGAGTACATGTATTTAGCATAACTGTACCGAACATGTACTTCCTATTTTGTTCAAGGACGAATTGAATGTACACGTATGTTTGGTAGTTAACACTTTCCATTGACGTATTTAAAGTCGAAATGACCTCTGCTTCCTTAATTTAAAGGTAATGCAAGTGGGCTTACCATCTGAGAAAGTGGATCTTGCCCTCCAAGTTTGCCGCGAAGAACTTGGCTTAAACACTGACTTGCAACAAGCAGATGTCACCGCATCTCCAGATACTTTCAAGCTCTCTTCATTTTTGAACCAATTGTGGTTGTTATTCACACAGCATTGTGAAGCAGAAACGCTTCAGGTTACAGCATCAGAAGTGAAAAAGGGGTTGAGAGGGAAACAGAACTCTGAGGTTAAGGAACAGCGCACAGTTGGGAAACAGCTTCGTACCAACTCGTCTGATTATCAAAGACAATTGAAAAGAGAAGCGAAACTGAGATCTGAAATTGATTACTATGAAAAGAAAAGACTGGACCTTGAAGGGAAAATACAGACGTTTCACGCGGAGTGTTCTTCAGGGTTTGATACAAGAAGACTTGACATCAACGGTAACAGTATTTACAACTCTCTTGAGAGATCCGCATGTGATTACTTAAACGAAACGAATGTGGGGGCAGCTAAAGATCATGGGTACCACACTAAAGGGTCGAGTTGTCAGTCAAGCAGGGTAACAGTTTTGCCAGATGACAAGTGGGGGAGCTCACGTATAGCTCAGAGAGAAACTGAACTGCCCTTGTCTCATCTGCATACAGAAGCTAGTCCAAGGACCAGGTACAGCTTGTTGGAAGAAACATCGGTGTTTGGGCCGTCGGACAAATGGAGAACTCCAAGTAGCGACGAATTACAAAGAGGTTATTTTATGGCGGGGAAATTCAGCGGGAGAGCCAAGGCTAAACAAAAGTTGGCTGAGATTAAGAGACATCTTGAATTGCTTAAACTAATGTACTTGTGTAACACAGAAAGAGATGGCACTAGCTTTGAGACAAGGACATGTAATATGTTGCCACAAACTACAAGAGCTCATGGCAATAGTAATTTCCTTCCTCAGGAATTTCGTCATTCACAGCCATCTAATAATGTTGTTCAAGACACTTTGGCCGGTACCAACCGTAATAAGACTGTTAATGCAAGTGGGGCACATGACACACCCAATATAAAGGCATCACTCTGCTCTTGTGATGTACTGAACATGACTTATCCTCCTTTGAGCATGCGCCAAAGGCCTAGGTCCGCTGACAGCGTGTCTCCCAGAACACCCCACAGTGCTAGTTCAAGGCCAAGAAGTGCAAATCCCTCAGTTTCATATGCGTCGTCTTCAACCTCTTACAGAAAGTCTCCAGATGTGTTGAATAGAATCAGTACTCTTAGTAAGAGCAATGCTGACTTCCCTGTCGCGGGATACATAGAGGCCAGTGAATCGCAGCTATTTTTGCCGAGGTCAAGGCCTTTGGGAATAAATGATCCTATTTCAGCCAGGACCAAGAAGAATATCCTCATCAAAGGGGAGTTTAGCACATCCAAAACAGCAAGCACAGGTGCTATTGCTAGTGTGGCTCTTACAACTAAGAACGTAAATGCTGAACCAGAATATACAGAATGCGACTTGAATGGTTTGTCTCATCTCGATGATGAGTCCACTGCTGATTTTCTGCCCGTGGAGGAACATGGCGCAATATTTCTGCCAGGTTCACGTCCAAGTCCAAGAGCGGATTCTGAAGGCAGAAGGACGGATTCCATTGTTGATGAAAGTGAAAGTTCGTCGCGGCCGCCAAAGCTGCACGGTCTCACAGCGCTAATCAGAATGACTGCAAAAAAAGCGAGTGGATGAAAAGTTGTCGTTTTTTTTGAGGAGCAGCTAACACTTTTGTTTTATTGTTTCAAATCTTGAGTCGAGCTTTTATGCGTTTTGATAATACACAAATGAAATAAACTTTGGTCTGGCGATTCTTAATATTTTTCCGTTGTCAAAAAAAAATAAATAATAATAATAATGATAATAATAATAATAATAATAATAATAATAATAATTTATATTGCGCAAGGTTTCATCTACCCATTACAATTCTTTCAAAGTATTACAAAGAATGGCTTGACACGGTGTTTTTTTTTGCTATTGTGAATTTTGAAGGTGTGATCAAAATGCTGGAAATTCGAAAAACATTGGTGTGTATACAACAATGATTAATTCACGCCTGTTTTGGCAAGAGTTAATTTTAATTTCCAAGCCCTACAAGTGAATTAATCCTTCATATAGCGAGACATCAATTGATTACATTTTAATATAATTGAGGACCAACTACACTTCATGGAACTGATTTAGGTCGATTCTGAATTTTATTTACCACATATATATATAGTACATTATACTTTTTTTACGTTACAGTTAGCCAGAAGGCTAGAAAGTTTTAAATCACAGCTAAAAGCTCGTTTTTTTAAAATTAGCATACAATTTGTACTCGTAGTATTTTAACATAGATATTTATACGTATATATATATATGAGTATAGGTACTTAGTTGTTGTAATACTATAATTACTATATATGTAACGCGCATTAGATCATATATTGATGGATTTTTGCGCTATAGAAATAATTAAATTATGTTACGTTATGTTAAGGCTTTTCAGCAGAAAAAACTATAGCCAGCGAGAACCCGATTCACACTTCGATTCTTCATGTCATTCAAATTTCTTTTCAGAGCATGCTTCGTTTAATTTGTTTTATTTTACATGTATGTACATATAACGAGATGGTCACCATAATAGATGTAAAACATCGCGTTTTTCTTAATAATGTGTAAAATCTCTCGTGTTGTCTTTTTTTGACCAGACGTTTTGTTATTGTACACCAAAGAGGACCGTCGAAAGGCCATTGTAATTAAAATCGTAGCCGTAAGGCGTATTTTCTACTTGTTCATTTTAGAAATTTTTAAAACGATATCGGATTAAGTCGATTAAACAATGAACTAATACAGATCTGTATAATTAAGCTTGGTAGCTGATTGAGTAATACTGCGGACACCTTCAGCAATTCATGTAAATATCAGAGAAAATGATGTTTGTTTATGTAAGCGAGTTAGTTTTCATATTAAGTTGCGATCAGATTTGTAACGGACAACCCATTAGCAATTTAACACATTTTTTGGTTTGTCATTAGGGTGTAAATTGAAGAACTTTCAAATTAAAACTTTCAGACAAGTTTCATTAAAAATAAGTTGGACGACAAGTCCCAATGTGCTGCTGAAAACGCCAGAACCAGACAGTTTTAGCATCTCGTGTTTTACAACCGTTAAGTTCGTTTCTAAATAGTCTATTATCTCTACTTCAATGCTTTTCCTTCCAATTGCAGCAAATCTTGGCTCCCAGAATTCTCCAAATTGGTGTCCATCAATGAAATGTTTCGTTAAATTTTTCTTTTTAAAAAGTCTGACCGCTGCTTGTTCAGGGAAAACTAGCTCGTTTCAATTTTGCAAATCCTTTGAAAACAATCGCGTTGTCAGTTGTAGTTTCAAGTTCTCCTGTGGATGAGGTCCGAGCTCGAGGTGTAAGTTGATTTATAGGTAGGCGGTAATTGTGCCCTTTACTTGCTTCATCGTCTGAGCCGCTAGAATTGGGACTGTTTCTTTGTGAGCTCTGACCGCTGTCACAACTGTTGTTGTTCAACCTTTCTTCTCCTCCTGCAACTCCACCATGGACTCCATATCTATTAAGTTCAACCATTTCAATCATTTCTATGTCTGGTTGTTGATTATCGTTCGTTGAACTGCATTTGAAGATCTTGAACTTTCTGCCGATGATTTCTCTGAACTTTCTAACACGACAACCGTATAAAAGAGGATTGCATAAAGAATTCAGCATGATCAACGTTTGTGTCCAAAGGAAGATACACGACCAAATAGGGGCGTTTGATTCGTTGAACGGGACGATCGACAAGGTGTAAATTAGAATGGCTAGAGCAGTAGGTACACAGAATATTATCAGACATCCAAATGTGAGGGCCGTTGTCTTGGCTGCCCTCATTTCTATTTTTCTTGACTGGATCGTTCCTTGATGTGGGGTGTTGGCCTTGATTTCACGGCGGTGGCGCCTTGACTCGAAATAGATTACCAGATAAAAGTAAAAAATCGTTAATAAGCAAATTACAAAAATTGCTACTACAAGTAGTCTTATTACAGGAAAAGAAGTCGTGAACCCTAAAACAATACAGACGAGCCACGTGCCAATGGTTCCAGTCGCGATCTTTTTAGTTGTTACAATAAGCCTGTATTGGAGGGAGTGCTTTATGGCAGTGTATCTATCCCATGCGATGATGGTAGTATGAAGAAACGAGGACCCAGTGACGACACCAGCGAGCCATAAGTGAACTCTAAGGGCAATACAGGGATTGCACAGTCCAGTAAGTTTGCACAGTCCACTTGCTAGATGCGTTGGTTGTACAATAACTCCGACAAGGAAGTCCGTTACAGCAAGATATCCCATGAGTACTGTAGACTTTACTTTACGCATACTTGGTGTGCGAATGATGCACAGAATGAAAAACCCATTGAGGAGTGCCGTGAACGGGAAGCTTAGCCCGTTGGTAACGCTAGTAGCGACGAGATTGTTGTAAACAGCAACACTCAACTCGACGTCCTTCGTAAGATCACATAGTTCAAGCACTCGGCGGGGTACGGTACCATTATTTGAAGTCATAGCGTTGGTGGTGGAGGATTTTTTGATAAAGAAGCGAAACGACGAAGCGAACGGCGTTTTGTGTAATGCTGGGAAATATGTTTAACAACCCAAGAGCCAAAAACATGAAAAAGTTCCTGATGTTGAAAGGTAGTCAAATGAGGTACACTTTGGTCTTGCTGGAATTTCAAAAACTGTGTATGTTCGCCAGATATACTTTCCTGGGTGTCAGAGTTTAGCTCTCGCGCTGATAACTTGGACGTACTGGAGGCGCCAAAAAGATTAAGCCCAAAGTTTCTAGAGACAACCAGCTGCTTGTACATTTCTGATTCGCAGATGAGTGGCAGGTTTTAGCCGTTGTTCCTGCACAACTAACAGGAACTTTTTTCATAACAAAAGAACAAACTAATGTCGTTTGAACTCGTGTGAATCTCCTGTTCATTGTGATATTTGAATGATATGTACAGGAAATTATATGGTTTCGAGTGCAATTTGGAAAAAAATTGAACGACTGGGGTTTCAAAGAGTTCAAAATTGCACGAGCTTTAGAAGTTCAAATTCAAATCCAGTTTTTAGCATTTTTGCTCGAAATTGTTCGATCCTTTTTAAATAAACTCCTCTTAATCTAAGTTTTGATGCCAATCAGATTTTTTACCGGCCAAAGGAAATTTTCACTCAATTAACACTTTCTTTTTTTCTGCACTGCACTCAGTTTCCTTAAAACTGCAATGCTCCAGCACCAAGAACGTTTTTCATGCATTATCGTAATTAATCAAAAATAAAGCTATTGAAAAACTCGGGATGCCTACAAAGTATAGCTATTGATGTGTGTGACCCCGTTTTTTTGTGAGCATCAGAATCGCCGTATCGGAAATACCCAAGGTCATCTCTAAAAACACAATGGAATTTCATCAAACGAAAACTTGCCGTACTTGTCCAGAGCGAAAAATTTCGAGGAATTCTTTAATGGTTTAGATTTACTTATCACTGAAATTTCCAAAGAGAACAGAAAGTGTTATATTATGGCCGACTGGAATAAAGACTTAATAAAACATCGGTCTCGTGACAAAACAGGTGAATTTTTAGACATGATGATTCCACGGCCAACCAAAATAACCTCATTTACAGCCACGCTGATTGATAATATCTTTGCAAATGAGCCATACAATATGTTCTGCTATAGTAGCTTGTGTTTACCGACACTTCTGACCCTCTTCCAATTTTAGCACTATTTTCTGATCATTGTAAGAATACAAGCAAAAAGAGTTATGTTATATCCGTGATAAAAATGCAAACAATATGGCCGCGTTAATCCAAGCCAAGCGTTGAGTTTCAAATTGTGATAAGGTGATTGAGCACAGTGACCCAAACTCTGCTTACGAAATTTTTTCGAACAAATATATCGCTACTTATAATGAGTGTTTCCCACTTAAGAGAGTAAAGGCGAGAAATAATTCTTTTAAAAAGCCTTGATTATCTCAAGGTCTACTCAAGTCCATTAAAAGAAAAAAATATTTTATACAAGCGCTAGCTATGTTATTCCTCTTCTGACCGAGAGGACAAATACAAAAATAGGTCCCTGATGGGTCCATATGTTCTGCTGGTAGAGCGTAACATATGAATGAAACTGTCTCCAATCTTGTATCGACTTATCAGAAAAACAGTACCGCACGCATTGGCCGACCGAGGAGCGCGATGGTTTGCGGTGCGCAAGTTTGATGAGTCAAACGCTTCTTTCAGGAATAGAAATATTTAAAAATAAAATCAGAGGACTTCCAGCTAAAACATCGATCGTTTCTAAAAGAAAAAGAGAGCGTTTCTTCAAGTCTAATAATGCTTTTCTGTCCGACATTTTGAAGTATTAGCAAATGTTTTGTCCTTGTTTAATAGGAAAAGCTAGGAAACTTACGCAAGGATTTTCTCAGGTCATGTTATCTGGAACGCGATTTGAAATTTACAACTCCATACAAGTGAGGTCAAGACATGGCAGCAAATACAGCTTTTTGTTTTTCTTTTAGTTTGTTTTTTGCTTCACACGTTCGAGAAGACTTGATCGCGGAGGCTACATTGCTGATAAAGTTGTAACTATACTTCTATACTATCAAATAATAATAACTTCCAACGAAAATAATATATTCCAGAAATGGAACGCCCGACTACTCAGGCAGACAAGGTGGCAAGTTGCAATATTTTTTTTGGCTGTTTTAAAGTTATGCAAAAATTTGCAGAGAACTGTGTTTGGGAAGGCAAATTTAAGAGTTGTTGAGCCGCTCAATGAAAAGATCAGAAAATCGCCTGATTCATCAGTTGTTACCGGATCTAAATAAACAAGTGGTAAATACTGAAATAGCTGACAACTAGCAGCCTGTGATAGTGGTAAAAAGATCTTGTTACGGCTGGTACAAATGTCGATTTCGGGAAAGAGATTACTTGCCAGTGCGCGACTTTATTCACTTTTAATGTCATCTGTTGACATATTTGGTTAGCGCTCGCTGCAAGGTTCCGCAATCGCCATTTAAAAACGTGTGATCAATTTCCCGAAAAAATACATCCTTTCTTGCAATCAGTATGGTTTTAGAAAAAAGCATTCTGCTTGCATATGCGCTTATCCAATTATATGATAAACTTTCAGATGCTGGAAAATCAAAATTGGTACATGTAAAGGAGGCAGGCCAGTAAGCAGGGGGGTGCGCGGGGTGCGTACACCCCCCCCCATAAGGGCCCAAAAGGTCCGCATTTGGAGGTTTAATAAGAAGACGAAGAAGCCCGAATAGGTTTATCCATAGCAGCGCTACCGAAAATCGTAACGACCAAAAAAAGGTCCAATTTTACGAATATTGCACCTCCCCAACAAAATTCCTGCCAACGGGCCTGGGAGGGTCGTGGAAAAAGAACGAAAACTTGTTTTGGGACTTTTTTTTATAGATTTTGTAAAATAAATTCATGGAAGGTCATGGAATATAGATCAAAAATTTGGGTAAAAACCTTGCCCGTATCAATTCCTACGAACAGAAGAAAGCGATTCACTGCCGGATTGACATTTAAAAACTAAAGAAATATATGCCTATTTATAAGGTCTTATAAGACTACTTTTAAACGGTTGGTATCTGTGCAGGTATCTTGGCTGCTTTGATTCCGCAGCTGAAGAAAAGTTTCTTTTATTACAGAAGTTATGTCGTAAAGAGGTGTATTTGGTTTGCTAAAGTACCCTAGCAAAGGCTCGGGGAGGGGGGCTTCTAAAATATTTCAGCTGAGCATTTTAAGGAGTTCCTGATATATTTTCGGCTGTGGCATGGGTTTAGAGTCAGTTTGGGACAGTAGACAATCTGGTAGAAACCTGTAGAAAACCTTAATTTGAGGAAACTTTTGTCTTTGATTTTACACTTGTGACGTTATCGTTACCATCCTTAAAGTTAAACGCTTGGAACCACTTGTCGTTGATAACGGTCATTATACTACAGCGACCAGCCGAACACAAAAAATTAAAGAGAAAACTAAGATGAAAGTGGTACTTGCTCTTTTAAGTGAAGTGAAAGTTTTCAGTTGCTGTGTTTTTATCAGTTTGAAAAGAGCCGGAAGCTGAAGCAGTTCTCAAATTCAAAAACTTTCTTTAGTATTAGTAAAAAATATACCATACATGAAGGTTACTCGGAAACAGAAAATCATACGCATATATACTGACCTAGATATATCAAAGTGGCGTACACTACGAAGAACGAAAATAATTTTCAACCAGTGCTTTAGTGATTTTAGAACCATGAAATGAACAATGCAGCGTAGATGAAGAACTCAAGTCTCTGAGTGTCTCTTCAATTAAATCAAAATTAAAATCACGCATCATTGCTGAATACCAATCTACTAAACAATTAATATTACACTGAATTTATGCTCGCTTTATATATATATATTTGGGTAATTTATTCTTGTTTTGTTTTTTTTTTACTCCGTCACTTACTTTGTTTTGATTTTTCCTTTTGCTATTGTTTTTATCTTGTATTTTTCCTTAAGCATATCAACATCAATTTGAATATTTATACTCTGCACTCCTGACCTTAGCTCAATTATTTTTCACATTTATTGTATAAAGGCCACCTGTCTCGATTAGCCCTTATGGTTTTTTACAGGCGGCCTGTATCATTATTTTGTAAACCTATGAATCCCTTATGTAATATCATTCTTATTAATTCCAGAGTGTAAATAAATTATTGTTGTTGTTGTTGTTGTTGTTTTAAACTTGATCATTGTATCACGTAACTAGAGAACAGATCATATTCCACGTGCGCTCTAGGTACAAGAATGAGTTTTGTCTTTTGACCATTAACCTCGGCGAATTCGTGTGCGAAGATAAATGGGACCTAACCACCTTTTGAATGAAATGCAGAGGTGACACGATTTTTTAAGAAATTAATACAATTATTTTTTGTTTATTTGTACCGGAAGCTGGTATCACCTCTGACTGGTCAGACACTCCAATATTACTAAAATACGTCGACTGGTCAGATACAATAATACTAAAATACGTTGACTGTTCAGATACAATATTACTAAAATACGTCGACTGGTCAGATACAATAATACTAAAAACGCTGTTTACAGGTAATGGATATGTTGCACTTTCTAGTACTTAAAACGACAGACCCTGCTGGATCTTTGACAATAATATTAGAAATAGCTGACGCATTCTGACAATACGTCATTATGTGTTTGTATACGGTGGTTAGATTTATCCTAAAGGTTAGGGTTATTTATATTGTATTTTGTACAATGGCATCTCTCGCGGTAACTCTTCTTAAGTATGGCTGAGCCAGAGCATGTTCTTAATGAAAATGAATGTCTTCATTAGTATAAACCCTTCTACAATTATTTGGGGTTTTTTTCAGTTTTTGTACATGTAACATGAGATATGTATTTTTTTATCTTGTATTTTTAATAAAGACAAATAATAATAATGGATAATGAAATAATGACCGCTCCCAAGAATTAAAAGACTCTGTTTACTAAAAACTGGTTTTTAGTTTCGGTTGGTCAGCAGGTTCAAGTGAAAACTGTCATGCGTAATCCAACAAGGTTTTGATTATTCGATGAACTTTTTAGAACTATTGGACCTATAGGTCATAGTCCCAGATTTTATCTTGGCCGTCAGAAACGGACGTCCATGTTTTATAGACCTGCTGCAGTTGGGTGAACAGGCTCTCCGGCGCGAAAAGGGAGGAAAAATTGAGGGGGGAAATAAACGGAGGGAAGGGGAAGAAGGGCGTGTTGACATAGTATTCAAAAAACTGTTCCGGCGATACCGCGGTACCGGGAGCTGGTATCACCTCTGACTGGTCAGATACTCACCCGCCTTGTGACGTATGGCAAGCGTGATAATGAAATGGCGTCTGGTGCTTAAATGAGTTTCGATAAAGTGAATATTTCCCTCATATCTTTACTCTTAAAGTTGAACAAAAACTTTGTTTCAAAAAGAAAGATGTACTTGGCATTGTACCGACTGGTTTTGGAAAACGTTTGGTATATCAGCCTCAAATGAAAGATCAGTTTGATCAGTCGAGTAGACTGTAAAGCATAATTAAAGGCGTTCACTATTAGAAAAGGAGTGACAACTCGGGAGAGGAGACTTCGATGTGGATTTGACTGAAACATAGCAGCTTGTCCAGAGTAGCCCGGGCAAAGAATGCGTTCTCAAATGGGAAAGAACTCTTAACAAAATCGTTCAGCCTCGATCTAAAGTCATCTGGTGCACACTGCTATATGGCGCCTAGTCGTGGGCATCAAGAAAGGTTAGAGAGCTGCGAAATATGGCTTTGAAGAAAGATCCTGAACATCTCCTGGTCAGACAAAGTGACTAACGATGAGGTACTTCGGCGTGCTGACGAAGAGAAGTCGATTATATCCACCATTAAAAAGAGACAAAGAGCTTGGATGGGACACACGTTGCGTAACGGCGATCTTCTACCTCTCGTGATAGAGGGAAGAGTGGAAGGAAGATGGCCTCCTGGGAGACCCACTGGACAAAATCAAGAATGGCAGCTCTTACCAATCTGTAAAGAGGAGAGCCATGGAGAGGAAACGTTAAGGATGGACCTGCCTTTGGGCAGAACACACACACACACACAGTGCGTGTGTATTGTCAAAAGAACCGAGACATTGGAAGTCTAGAAAGCAAACTTTCTGCACTGTGATGAAAGCCTTCTGGCTAACACTGAATTCTAACGTACAGCATCTGTCCAACCGCGCCTCGTTTAGTAAGAGTATTCAGCCCGTTCTGCAAATGAGTATAATGACAGGCAAACGCGCTCGATCGTCGTGCAGTTTCGTACAGATGAAAGCGGCCGCGCATGTTCATTGTGATTACAAAACGGCTGGAGATGTGTCGATGTTCTTTTAATCTTTCACGAGCGCTTTGGCGATTGTTTTCGGTTTTCCAAAATTTAAACTAGACAACATTAGTCCACATTGGACATTGAGCAAAAAGCTGCTCTTATAACTCCGTATTTAAAAAATATTTGACGGTATCCACATTATTAACATTTAATAAACAGTCTTTTCTTTTAGCAAATAAAACGACTTCTCTCATTGTCTTTTAATTTTAGATATTTATTTACAGTGCGAACCTATTGTGTGACACTCGATGACAGTTCCGTGAGCGTTTTTAATACCCTGTTCACAGGGTCTTCCCTTTCCACCTTGATCCCCCTAAGTTTTCCCCATTTTCTCGCCGAAGAGCCTGTTTTAAAACAGGTTACCATTGAGAATCATCCGTTAACTTCCAGGCCGGACGCGCAGCGAAGCCAGTCCTTCTGGGGCCTGGCACTACTAGTAAAAAGTCACGAGACTCTTCTCATGTGTGTTTTGAAATTGTTTTCAAAACATCACTACTACCACTACACTGAAGGACACAAAGGCTGAGGGCCAACGAAGAATCTAGAAATGGTTTTGGCCTCTGAAAGATGTCGGCATTTTAGACCAAATCTCAAAGATAATATGGACCTTATTCGATATATTTACTTGGTGATATTGTTATCAACCACGGACTCGCCTCGAAGCATCGAAGGGTGTTCTCAGGACACGGACTGTAAATATGGCCACTGTCGGGAGAGATTGTGCGTCATGCGATGGAAAACTCAGTGCTTGTACCATACTAATGACTCGTGTCAAGTAACAAACAACTGTTCTGTCTCGGCAAACGAGACTTGTGTTTATGATATATGCTGGAGACCACTTCCGTGTTTAAACAGCACAACAACAACAACAACTGATCGTACAACAAAACAAAGCACTTGTGCAATCCACATGGATTGTCTTGATGATGAGCTTTGTGAAAACGGAGCATGTGTTTTAATCCGGGGCCAAGGGCCTGAAGTCAACAATTCTAGAGAGCAGACAAATCGAGTGGTTTTAATTGTAGCGGGAATACTGGGAGTGTTAACTCTGGTTTTTGTTGTAAAATGTTACTATAAGACGCGAGAGATTCGCACTAACAGAAGACTTCAGCGACAACGTCGAGAATCAAGTCACGCTAGAAGTGTTACTTCTACTTATGGAGCTGAAGATGACTCGAGTTACGGGCAGATATGTTTCACGGGGTCGTCTTGCGAACAAAATGCGACAAACCGAATAGTTGGTGTGTTAAATGTAAACTCGCTCGCCACTCGAGCACAAGCTCCCTCAGGGTCGAGCGGATATATCATAGCCATAACAGCTCTTGGCATTACACCTCCCTCATATGAGCAAACTCTTGAAATGGATTCGTGCCTACAGCCACCCCCCTCATATGATGATGCGATTAGTAGCGAAATAAATCAGTGATTGCTTTAGATAACTTCGATAAATGTTGCGTTTAAATTCATTCCGTTAAACATCTCTTAAAACAACGGCGTTGGATACGCATAGAGATTACAGGCCAAGTTGCTGAAGTGTGTCGGCTTGTTAAAGAAAATGGTTATTGTTCTTTAACAAAAAAAAGATAAATCCGGCCAAAAATTAAAATAAATAACAACACTGAACGAAAAAATACTGCTATTGTTTGAAACTCTTAAAACGGTAGTTCATATTGAAGCTAAAATGCTTGTTGTATTTTAAAATGTTACAATTGTCAATAAAGAGCTCGAATGTTGCATGACAATTAAATGGGTGTATTTGCTGGTTTTAAATTTCACGCACTATGTATTTTACTAAAATAAATTATCCTAAGCGATTCAAGGAGCTTGAAAAGTTATTGAAAACGCTTGACTTAGGCGCCTATATAGTTTCAAGTATCCCTATTCCTTCCTTCCTTCCTTATCCCATCCATACTATTACATGAAGTGCATGGTAAAGTTGTGTCAAAGGTGTTGATATTTTACAACGTACTTATAGACTATGTACAACTGCAAAACTTGGATCTGGATTAAGGTATGTGCAGTGAAGTGGCAGTGCATGTTCTGAAACTAAGTGTTTCATTAAAAAGCAAAACTTAAAAAGACAAAAAATGTTCGACAATACATGAGTGATTACGGTCGGGTGTAGTGTCGGGAAATGACATTGCACCCTGGAGGAAATATTTTATCTCTTGAAACCCTTTCACTCCCGATAGTGCCGTAGTCTACATTTTCACTTTGTTCTAAAATATTTAGTTTTTGTCTTGCTCGTTTGCCGCCGGGCCGAACTGGTATAGAAAATTGTTACACCCTTCTCAATATGTACGCTCGCAAATATATATTGTACCATATCAAAAAGCGAAACACAAGATGTTGCTTTTAATATACCGAGCTCAGAGTATGAACAAACCCTTGGATGCTTGTTTTCCTTCACAACAAAGAAAACACCTCGGCTCAAATAATAGGAAGAGAGACCGCTCGTTGTTAAAAAATAGAGAGGCATGTTTTAATACGGCGCCCTTTGCAGGCAAAATGACGTTGAGAATATCGTTATACGCACAAACCTGCGCCAGGCGTGACAAGGGGAGCTAGGTCATGCTCACAAATCATCAAAAAGCCAATTCTTTTCCGAAAGCTGAATCCCTTGAAAAGCGAATCAATAGTGTAACAACAAAAAGCGATCAAACGTAATTAGTAAAATTTCTAAAAAATAACCAAGTTCTCGGGATAAGCTGAACGATGATTGACCCCCAAACCCCTTTTAGTTTGAAAGCTAAACCAAACTGGTTCAGTTAAGATTTTTTTTTTCGACTACGGTCTTTTTAACTCGTTTATTTAAATGCTAACTCTATTGACGGTCTTTTTTCATTCGTTCCATTTCGCTGCTAAAAGAAATCTATAGCAGACAGGCCTCGCCGAAGCTCTTGGCAGATCAGAACGGTTTATGTTTTAAAACAGTAATGTTAAGGACCTTCGCAAAAGCCAGTTTATTAGGACAAACCTGGCTGGAACTATCGCATGCAAAGCCAGGGATTTGGGACATACTTGCCGGACCCATGAAGCGGAACCAGCGCCCTTGCTGCAAAACGCACGTCAGTGAACAACCATTATTGACAGTTCCTTAGTACCGGAAGGGTCAACAACAAATATATTAAGATTGCCTGAGTTGACATGGACTAGCTAAGTGATGGTATTTGAGATAAAAATGTTTTTGTTTGCGAGACATTTTGAAACTTTTAGCTTCAAGGCTAAAATACTGAAAACAGAGAAAATCAGGTAACTGCTGAACAATGGTGCTACTGAAGGAGAACTAGAGATTTGGAAGGAGAGTTGTTTGATATACATAATTAACATTTCGAATTCCTGAACACGTTCTTACGAGTTGGCAATTAGAATTCAAAACATAGCTAAAAGGAAGCTAAACTCAACACCCCGAGTATTTTGAATACGTGTACAGTGCCAGTGGACAAACCGCTAGCTGCCATGATCCGTAGATTGAATCTGGTTCTTTTTACCAGTTTTGCTTTTAACCTTTTCTGCTGTTTGCCAGGGATTGGAGAAGGTAAGCAAC
>JAOBYE010117893.1:0-19310 GCA_025403585.1 Parazoanthus swiftii | reverse complement strand
AAACATATGCATGGTCAAAACTGTCGTGGAAAACTGCTAAAGGTCATGGAAAAAGTCATGGAAAGTCGTGGAATTTCGCAAGTTCGAAAGAGTACGAAGCCTGTTAATCGTCTTCGAAACAGTCCACTTTCATATTATGCCCCCGTGACCATTATTCAACAGTTATCACAGTCATGCGCAGAACAAGGCTAGAGCTTCATCGGGCGGGACAACTTCTATTTGTAACTGACGTGGCAGATTGGGCGGCGATTGTAAAATTATTAACAGTTTCTTAAAAAAGATAAACGATAAACTTAAAAATACCTCACAGAATAATGTCAACAGGAAATGTAAACAGGAAATTCGTCACCAGCAAAACCTTTTTTTTTGCTGTTCGCCACAAGATTTTTCGTTGAAACTGGCTTGAATCTTCTTTTTTTTTCCCTTTATTTTTAAGAATAAGGCGTGGATAAATACGGAAGAAAAATACCGATGTTGATCAATAAAACGTTGATCACAGACTTGCATCAAACAAGAAACTATGAACCTTGCTATAATCTTCTTTTCCAGTTTGCTTCAACGAAGGGCCAACACTTGAAACATCGGCTTTACAACTAATGGCAAAAAACGTGTATTCTTCCTTTTTGTACACCGCCTAGTGTTTGGGTCAGAAGGTGGTCTTCTTTACATCCTTTGGCTGTAAAAAGAGAACTTGAAGCACCGTATAAGCCACTTTCACAATCATGCGCAGAGCAACTTTGTAGTTTTTGTTGGCGGGCCACACGAACTGGAAACATATGGTGTGTAGAAAGAAACAAGATCGATTGTATCGAAAGATGGTAAAAGATAAAACCTTTTAAAAACATGTCACAGGATGATGTAAACAGGGGTTATGACCACCAGCAAAACCGTTACTTTGCTCTGCGCATGATTGAGAAAGTGGCTTATTGTCTTCACGAAGTTTACGCAGCTGTTGCTTCGAGTGTTGCATGGTCTTCCATCAGCGAAATCTTCCCCTCCCCTTCTCCGTTAGTACAAAACATACATTTGCTTGTGTTTATCAACTTCCAGCTTAGTAAGTTCTAGTATTACATTACGCTTTTTGAGTACCTCAGGAACGCTCATTAATCAAGATGAAAGCGAAACAGCTGGAAAAAAATTGAAAACGTCTGTTTGTTTAAATTACAACTAATTTTACCGTGATCAGCGTAGCCTGAAGGAGAGTTTGAAAAATGCGGTAGATTCTTTCATGAACTTTAATTATGTTTCTTATTGCAAAGCCCGGTGTGTATTTTTGTCACAAGTGGTTTTGTCACCAGTTGGAGTAATTCCACTTAATTCTTCCTGTTTAAACAACTTTTGTGAAGATAATGCATTTCCAATTAATATTATCTGTTGCCGGGACGTCTACATGATTTTTACTAATGTATCACCAACCTTTTTTGCTGAGTTACGACTAAGCGTCAGAGTTGCCCATTTTGTTGCTTGCTGAAGTACAAATATCTAAAGATAACCAGATTTCGTTCTTTAACTTAAACCGGTTTGCGTGTTAGAAGCTTTATTTTTATATACGCTCTGAGTGATTTACGAGTTAGGCCGGAGGTATTTTATAATTATGATTAATAACTTGACGAGATTTTGAAGTTTATTAGACAGCAAATTACTCGCATATGTGTAGTTGAACCAATGAACAGAATTAGAACTGCAAAGCTTCAAGTATCGGATTATTGTTCTTCGTACTTTTTTTTGGCAAATTCTGCCTAAGCTGTTCCGAAATTCTTCTGATAATGCGCAAGTCTATGTCGGTTTCAAAATGTTTTACATGTCAGAAGTTAATAGTTTTTTTTTATGAGCTTTTGAACATATACATCCCTAGAAGTCCACGTTTAATTGTGTCTGTACTTCATTTTGTGACCCGTCGCTAGCAAAGTGTGAATAGAGTTTTAACTTTATCCTCAAATTGTTAGTGTGTACTAAAACTCTGAGAACCATTTGTACCAATGACGGCAAACTTTGTTTTTTAACTATTTCGCAGTGAAGTACCCTTTTTCACGTGCTTTCTGATGTGCGCAGTCTTTGAGCAGAGTCGACTTTGATCGTCGAGTCTAGCTCTTTGAGATAGAAGTCTGAAGTTTTCTAGTTAAACTTCGACTTTCATGTAGAGCAGAAATATTTGTGTCGCGATGAGCACCCAGAGGTGGCAGCACTGAAGTGACGTCAGCTGTAAACAGCTAAATAACCAACATTCATCCCTTTCACTGCCGAAGTGCCAATTTCTCTTTACCTAGCTCCACTACATTTCCTATTAATAAGTTGAAAGAATTTCGCACTTCATCAGAAAGAGATAATCAATTTCTCTTTTCTTACAACAAATCAGGATACTTTATTTGATAATGTAGAGAGAAAGTAGATGTTGATCAATTTGGTAATCACTCAACCTGTGACAATTTTTTTCTTTTTAGCCGTTTGCATTTAATACTGCTGTAAACTGCTACCCTATGTATAGTTATGAAGCAATAATAATACAGAAAAATTAGAATTATATGATATTAGTAATTACAAAATAAATTTATGAAATGTTTAAATTTATAGGCTAAATTTTTTGAATAAAAGTTCGAAAAAATTAGATACTAAAGTGTTTTCGACCATGCGAAAGATCTTCATGAAGACCTTTAGTACTGAAGATAACGGCACGGTCGAAAACATTTTAGTATCTAAAAGAAAAAAAATTAGCCTATAATTAGACGTTTTACTAGCAAAACATTTTGACACATTTATAAAACTAGTGCTAAAAACTATGAGGATATACAAAAAGATATGAAGAATCTATGTGTAAAATCTTGTTAAAATTATAAAGGTATTGGTGAAAAAGAAATCATAGTAAACTCGATAGGCTCATTGTTCTTAATTTTTTGGCAATTTGTTCTTGTCAGTTTTATGAACGGTTTGAATTAAGAAAAACAAACAAACAGGGCATTGGAAAATGAAACGGCTGTCACAGTACAGTACATGTATTGTACGGCTTTTGAAACAGTCTCTAGGTCTCTGATTACATTACCTTTTACTAATTAATAATGGTCCATGCTTTGCGTGCGTCTATCGAGTTATGGGTGCACGCAGGAAGTTGTGAGAGCATGAGAGAAGCGTTTGAGTGCTTTTCAAAAAGGAAATCCATACCTAATATTGAAGTTCGGTAGTTCTGCTTCTAATTTGTTTTCCATTTGAAAGCCTAAAGTTTTTCCAAAACGCTTTTTTGTTTACTTTCGTGTGTTGCGATATAATAGACGCACGAGCGTGCGTCTATCGAGTTATGGATGCGCGCTCACGTCATACAAAAAGCGCGCGAAAAAATGCCAGCTATGTTCTAAGACAAGTTTCAGTCCAGCTTCTACCTGCATAATTTTCAGTTATCTAGCCTGAACCTGAGCTTGTTTTTAACTTATTCTTAAATTTTGGCCAATTTTAGCCTTGCCGTTTTTACAAAGAAAGTTGCTCCTATAAAAAGAAGCGTTTATTTAGTCTGAATCTTTGGGTTGACGTTCCATGCGTTTACTTACGTACTTGTAACAACAACAACAACAACAACAACGACAACAACAACGACAACAACAACAGCAACAACAACAACAAAGACGACTATCTTTTATTTCTACACACATGCATTTCAAAAACTATTAAATAGTCTAACAGACCGGTTTCAATAGTCTGCTACTTAGAACAATCATGGAGCTAAACGAGCTTAGAAAAATATAAAGTATAAGAATGCTAATGGCTAGATGAAACGGCGAGATGCAAAGTGTTAGAAATTTTTAAATACGGGCTAGTACTGGAAAATAAGGCAGAAACAGATTGTTAATAACAAAAAATTTAAAAATTTAACAGGGTGCACGATTAACAAATTACTCATGACTATTACAAGTAAGGAGCAGAATTTAAAAATTAAAAAGAAATTAATAGGAATTTCGATATGAATCATGCAGATAATAGGACTTCCTGCTTACCAGTCTAGTACTGTAACCATGCACTTTATTTATATTTGTGAACAAGGTGCTGAATACTGTAGGACGTTTATGGAAGACATACTTCAAAGTATTTTAGGCCAGGGAATTTAAGCAATCCAATGATACTTCAAAGTTTTAAGTGCCTTTTGTTTTGCTACCATGGTCCTAAACGCCTGACAAAACACATCATATAACAACTGAGAGAAATTAAGGAAAATATTAGCTTTTCTGCTGATCAAAAGATCATCTCTTCCAAAGTAGAAAGCACTGTTTCTCATGACCAGTTGTCTGACATTTGAAATGTTATCATTGACAAAAATGAGGGTTGCTTACCACATTTGTAATTTAACCAACCACAGATGTCCTTAACTCGAAAGTTCTTCCGCTCTGTCGGTGCTTTGTTTATTGCTTCAGCAAACATCCGTGTTAAACATTGAAATGTATGATACAAAAAATTGAAATGCGCGCCCACCAATATACTTCAGTTTAGAACATGCCTGTCCCACCTTGATTCGAGAGTGTTATATGCAAGAGATGACGTAGCGTCAGTACAGATGGTTCTCTCCAATAGAACACGTACGACCGTCGCCTCTGCAAGTCTTTAGCCTTAGGAGCATTAGTGTTCACTTTGCCGCAGTATAGGCTGACAATGTATCGCAGACGGACATCTTCGTTTTTTCTTCTCATTTTGGCGAAACCGAGTTTGATGTTCTTAAAAAACGTTATGATGGCGCGCGGAGGTGGTGGTGATATTTGGGGTTAGAGAAAGCAGTTTTTGACCGCCTTTCGCCTTCACGAAAATTACAAGGCATCTTCCCGTTTTCTTATAGTTATTAGCACAAATGTCAATTTTTTAGATAGATAAATAATTATTATCAGATAAAAAAACATAAACTAGTTCATATGCTTTGTCTTATGGCTTTTAGGTAAAAACACGACAAAAAATTGTATTTGAAGTTTGTCAAGTTGCATGCAAACATGTACAGTTCGCGTCTTGCCCCTATATTTTCTTTCGCATCAAGCTTCTATTCAAGATTTCTCGGTTGGGCTTGAATTTTGCGGACATAAAATTTTGCTTAATAACTACTTCTGATATGTTTTTATAATGCCTTTCGTTTGCTAGTCAATCCTCCGTATTTTTGAGATTCTTGTTTTTAAAATGTGAACGATGTAATGATCTCAGCCAAACCGGCCCAACTCAACACAGCTGGCACTCGTTAGTCGGAGTTCGGCTGTTGAGACAACCGCGAAATGGCCCAAACTGTCTGGCGCCTCGCGTGCGCATTTTCAAAATATTGTCCGGAGCGTAAAATTATGATTACTGCTCAGATATTCCCACGGTTCTTGAATTTAGATTTAAAACTGAACTTCGAAAGAGTCTAACTGTTAGCAGATGAGATGTACTTGAAAGTCGTAATTTTTACATATCTCACTTAGTAATTCGCTAATGATTTCTGTTGTAGAATATTTCCACCTTTTTTAAGAAAGTTACAAAAGACACGAAGTTGTATTTCAAATACCGAAGTAAAATAATTCAGTCCTTAGAGGTACCAACTTCCCATCTGGGCTGAGGAAACGTCTTCCTTTTCGCTAACTTTTCAGGTGTCTGGTACAACCTAGATATCTATAAGATTGAATTTATGAGGAAAAGTCCTTTGAATCCTTGAAACTACTTGAATCTGATGTTCAACGAAGGTTCGAGAGCATACTGGCCGCCTCAGTGGTTAGAGTGCCGGATATTCATGTAATCTAATCAAAGTGATGTTTCTGGCGGAAAAGCACGTATGAGCTTCACGTCACTCCGTGTACGGTTCGATGGTCAGAGAGCGTGGCTCTGAAATAAGTTATCGATAGTGGTTTATGTAACAGCTTCACTGCAAGGTACAGCATTGAAGTCCTTGACAGTCTCAAGAAAAAACGTTGGGAGCGAGTTCGTGTACTTTGAAAGAAGGAGAGTTTCTAGTGAGGCGTCGGCCCCCATTTATAAAGACTTGCAAAAACTACCGTGATCATCTGTGCAGGCTCTCGTTTTATTTAGTCCACGAGCTGAATCAGAAACATCTCCAAAGTGATTGATGTCGCCTTGAGAGACAAAGGAAGGTAACAAGAAGTTAGCAATGCTAATGGAAGTACCGAAATTTCACTAACTATAAAGATCAAAATGTAACAAGTAAAATGCTTTCATCAGTATATTTATACTGTATGTAATCGTGCAGGTTTTTGCTCGATTCGGGAAAATATCGGGGCGAGTTTGGTCGAGCCATGGTTTGTATTTTGATTTTGCCCTGATATCTTCTGAACCGAGCAAAAACCAGCACGATTACATGTCTTATCATCCCTGACCCAAAAATGTAGTTTTGAAAACAAAATTATCTCAACTTCAGGAACTTCATTTATGCGTGAACACACGCACGCTAGAGTTTCCCGCGCCCTTGGGAGACTGTATTCCTTCAAAAGATTTAAGTTTTGCCAAAATTTTGAAATGAATGCTCGAGTCGCTCTGTTTTCTCCCCTTTTTACTTTCTGTGAAGCAATACAACGATTCGACGCTGATAGCAATTTTATTTTTGCAGTGACTTTCAAGAGAGAAGCCAAGCCGTCTGTGATTTCGTCTGAAATCATGACACTGTCGCGATTTCGTGAAAAATCACGACAGTAATCTGGTCTTTGATTAGCTGAAATCATTTTAAGGGATGATGATATGGAAAACAGGTTATTCCACCCGGTTCATTTGCTTAAAGTTATAGCAAAGTTCAAAGGCTGACTTCTCGTTGTTGTTTCAAGTCAAAAGAAATAAAACAGGGAAGAATTTAATTAATGTTACGCGACTTGCCGTGAAAAAAGCCAAGCCGAAAAGGAAGCAAAATCACCGACAAAAAAAAGACAAATCTTTCTTGCTCTAATTTACCCAAAAATCCGTGCGCGAGTAACTCGCGTACATGCAACAAGAACTCGTAACCAGTCCCGACCGAGCGAGTTCCCGAACAAAGATCCGGAAAGAGGACAAATTTCTCAAACCAAACAGCTGTAAGGACAAACAGCTACAAACAAACTCCATAATTTATTCACCAGAGTCTGGCGTTGATGTTTCTGATTCAGGCTTAATTTTAATATATCGAAATTGGTCACGTCTATTGGTCGTAGGTCAGATTGTACTTTTGTAGAAGTATTAGGAGAAATGTGGAGGACTACATTTGAGGGTTGTACACAGCCCCTTCTCTTATTATTGGGGATTTATGAAATTCACCACGCGCTTATTTTTCTGTCAAACACAGCCTAACTTGGGATTGTCGGGCGGGATTTTTTTTTTTTTTCTCCAGTTTGATTTTATGGCAAGTTATGGTGACATTCAAACACTTTGACGCAGACCAAGTTCAAAATTTACTCATGGCGCATTGCTGCTATAAACCAATAAATCACGTGTGACCAAAGGAAGATGGCAAGTTACTAAGCAAAAAAACTTCAGTACACTTGTGTGCAATAAACCTCAAATTTCGGTTTGTTTTTAGTTATTTGTCTAAAAAAAGAAACTTTTAAATGTTAAATAATTCATAGTTTGGCCTTTCTTGAGGTAACAACGCTCTTAAATCTCGGTAAAAACGGTGCGATATTTCGTATTCTGTGTCACTTAGGTTTGTTGCATGCATAGCTAAAGCTTCTATCGTGTTTTAAAGCCGATTTTGGTTTACCATGAGCAATCATGGGAAGCTGTACAATTTTTTCATTAAATCACTTAAGGTAAAATATATCCTTTAAAATCATAAATTAACTCTTCTCCTTCAATAATATCCAGTTTGTTTTGAAGAAATCGTTAAAACGAGCTGAAATAGCTCAGTTTTGACAGGCAACTTCGATGAATCAAGCATAAGGATGCACAGTTCTGCTCATACATATACTTGTGTGGCTGTGGAAGACTACCTTAATGGGGTTATTTATACAAACTCGCACCCAGTCCTTTCCTTGTTTTAAGTTTTTTAAACGTCGTAAAACTCGATTATTTTGCGAATGACCCGCTTGACAGTTTTTTTAATCCGAATGGGGATGCAATTAATAGCGAAGTGTTTCTTTGGTAAATGAATATTGTCTTCAGTTTGGACGCTCGGTAATAAACCCAGAATTTGGAAAGAAACTGGGTTCGACTCCTCAGTTTGGAGATTATTGAAAATCGGTCATGAAATCGATAAAACAGCCGGCCAAAGTTAATGCAAAATCCGTCGGACGGGCTTACCGGTAATACACTTGGTATGCTTTGTACGTGAATGTGAAACACTTGTAAAACCTATACGATAGAATTAATAGAAATGCTTTAAAATCTCTTTAATCAGTTAGACATCACTTACCGACCAACGAGTTGGAAATCTCATCTAGTAAGATGAGGCCTTAATCAATCTGTTGAATGTAATTCATTTTGAAATGAAGGCGTTAAATACAGGCTTAGATAGAAGACTATGTCTTTTCTGAATCAGTTCGAAGGGTAAGGGAAACAAACAATCGAAAACATGTAAAAGATTGTATATCCTCTCAATATCTTGCAGTAAAACAATCTTGAACTAATTGCCGCTGTACACGCCTTTTTATGTTACAAAAGCTGTTCAAAATTGGAGTTTTATAGTTCTGAAACAGAGCTTTAACCTGAGGCTATTCTTATAAACTTGTTCTTAATTAGATCTGAGCACTAAATCTGAGCCTCGCTGTTCTTATAAAGTTTGTTCTTGTACTGAGTTATGTTAAAAGGGGTAAACGCGTTTATCTCATTAATTACAAAACTTTTGAAATGTTGAAGTGGGTTTGGTGCTACTTGTTCGAGAGCAAAAACTGAAATGGCTTTGTTTAATTACCAGAAACATAAAATGAAAACTAAAATCGGTTTAAACTCATCGTGACACGTTTCGCACGTTGTTTTGTTGCTCAAGGCGGTTGAATGACAAGTTCACCGTGCTACGGGCAAGACATTGACATATAATAGCCCTCTTTTGTCCTTTGGTTTATCCATTTGCGGCTTATCCGTCTCAAGTGATCAGAAAGCCGTCTACATATGTCTAAGAAATTAATTTGAATTTCACAATTTCAACACCAGTGAAACCAATCACTGATGATTTAGATTTTAAAACACTAGTATATTTTAGACTTTTTTTTCACTTTGATAAACGTAGCTTCTTTGACGAGACAAGTTCCTGCCACAGTAGACATAGCAAAGTAACCTTGTATACACCCTTGCTGTGCTCCCAAAGGACTTTTGTTGACTAGCAACCAGTTGTATATCTTCGGTCTGCTGAAACGGTAGAAAAACCTCGCAACTGTCCATAGAAATTACTGACCCAATCTTTTTTGCACCACAGCGATAGTTCTCGTCTTGAAGAGTAAAACCGATGGATGACACTTGATTAAAACCGGAACATTAAAATCTTTTTATTTACTGTTTGTTTGAAACATCAGCAGGAATTTAATAATCCCAACTTACTTGGCTCGCTTCACCTTCGGGTTATTGAATTAACTGACTAAATTGAATTAAGGTCAGCTCTCACGTCTTAATTCCTTGTGATTTCGTTTGAAGTTCGTACCTGTTTGATAGGTAGACAAAATTAGGTAGATGCAATTATTTGGCATCAGAAAACGTAACCAAATTAACTTCACATTACACCGACGAGCTTGACAGTATCACCGTTTCTATGCAGGAAATATGAGGATAAAAAAAATCCGCAACTTCCTGGCAGGTTGTTAACTTTATCTGTGATATTCTCTAAACAATTGGCCATTGCTACTGGACCTTGTTTTCCTGCCTTATTTCCAATTTCAATGTTTTCAAATTGTCTCAAAATCCTCGGTTTTTGTACCTTGCGAACAGAGACCTCTCGTATCGCCACAAAGAATTTAAAGCTCTTTTGCCTCATTCTTCGTGGTGATGCGAGAGATCTCCGCTCTCAGGGTCCGGTTTTTTATTTTTGGTATACTAGCAGGAACCCTTTTCTACTCTTTCTAGCCGGTAAAATGACTTACAATAGGTAATAACTATTTTATTGATTTTCTCTAACTGAATCAAAACATCAAGAGCTAACGAGACATGCATTCGAAACTCAACTAACAAACATTATCAAACCAAGCTTCAGTTTATATAGGGCAATATTTGTAATTCCATATTTTATTTTATTTTATTTTTACAAATGGCATCTGTTGATTACATAAATACCTTTAGTTAGTTGAATCAAATATATCACTGCTGAAATCACCACAAAACAATTTGATACCTGGGTTTTGATAATGTTTTGCCTACGAACATTTTATACTTATAGTTATAGAAATGCGCTTACTTCGGCTCGGGTTCGGCTCGGGTTCGGTTTGGACTCGGCTCGGATTCAGCTCGGGTTCGGCTCGGATTCGACTCGGGTTCGGTTCGGGTTTGGCTCGGGTTTGGCTCGGTTTCGGCTTGGATTCGGCTCGGGTTCAGCTCGAGTTCGGCTCGAGCTCAGCTCGGGTTCGGCAAATTCAGACTCAAATTGTTGAGACCCAGGCTTTTAAACTTGTTTTTAAATTTGGGCAAAACAGAGCCTCGTTTTCTTTCATTAATTTTGTTATTATACAAAAAACGCCAAGAACGCTTCATAAAATTGCCAAGAATAAATACAAAGTTATCTTTTTTAACTTCAATAGTTAGTTAAAAAAATTACTACAAAGTTAAATTTGATCTAGTTGTTTACAGCAATCATTATAAAATCAAGTCTTAAGACAAGAGGTACGTATATTCAATTCTTTCTTCAAAATATTCACATTACATGGCAATCTAAGCTCTTTTAGCAGAGAGTTCATCAGTTTTGGCGTTGCTATCACAAACGCTCCAACGCTGTGAAAGCCTCAAAAATTTCAATTCTAGAAGATCGGTAAAAATATCAACATCAAAGAATGCTTTGGAAGCTTAGCATGGATACGATGGCGGTTTCTTTTTGCGTTTCCGATATTTGAATTTCCCCCAAATCCATGACTGAAAATCTATATATTTTGGCAGTTTCAAAATTTTACAACTAATTGAGAACCTCTTCAAAAATGATTACAAACACTAACAAAACCTTTGTTTCAGTGTTAAGTACGTTTTTTGCTTCCATATTTGGTAACGCATACCTCTTTCAAAATGGTAGACTGACTATCCATGTGCCCGCTAAATACTAACTTGTATAGTACATTTTTCCAATTGCACGGTTACAAAGTACTATTTTTGTTCCTGACTTTCGGTCATTGTATACTTTTGTTTGCTCTGTGCAGAACTTTTAATGGAGTTTTTTGTTACTAGTTTTATAAAGATATCTGTGAAATGATCTATAGAAATGCGAAAGAATAACAGTTTTTGTTTGAAGACGGCAAATCAGGAAAAATTTCAAGAGCAAAACAAAAATGTTAATGAGCAAAACAAACCAGGGGATGTCTGTGACTCGTCTCGTCCGAGATTCTTGTGACATTCCAATCCCCTGTTAAAAAACCATTAAGAGGTGAGTCGACGAAAGAAAATGTGAATTGCCATCACGCCTGGCCTTGCACCTTGCAAACAGTCCTGAACAGAGATTATTTGCCTGGGCATGTTGATTACAAAATAGAACTGTTATTAAAATAGCTTTAGAGACACGGAAGAGCGGCGTCTATCCCGGGGTGGGAGGGGAGGGGGTAGATTTAGTGGCATGATAACCTTGCAGGTTTTGCACTGGCTTTTTGTAACACAAATACAATGGTGCCGTCGATTCTTTTCTCCAAATACATCTCCGTGACTGTTTTGTCTTTCCAGCTTCGAGCCGAGTTGGTCTGCGGAAACTGGGTATAAACTTTGTCATTTTGGTTTGAAATTAGACGAATTTGTTGAAATATGCTGTATGGTTTGTTCAAGTTTATAAGAGGCTGGCCTGAGAATCGTTAAATGTTTTAGCATCAGGGTCTGAAATTGGGCTGGAAAACTCACTTCATTGGTTTGAAAACGGGTCAGGGTTTCATGCACGAAGCACTCCCATCAAAATGATGGATTGCTGTGGGTATGATCGTCTTGGATCTCTTAAGGTTACACGGATGCTCCATACACAGTTGCTGCTTTGCAGAACTGGTTCTCTCATTTTTTATACTCAAAGTATACTGACCAAGGCGTTTAACTTGAAGAACTGACCCTCCCAACAAAGAGAATGGTCATCTACCGTTGCCCTTCAGCCCTGATTCATTCGACGTCAAACTGAGTTAGAGCCATCCTTACATAATTGCAACTGTGCTTGAATTATTGCTCTTAGCAAAAGTCATTTGTCTTATTTTTATCGTCTTTTGCTGAACAATGAAGAAATACCCAATGACATCATGAAAGTGCTTGTCACTCATTCTTCAGAGGTGACCCAAGATGTGTTAAATAATCAAAGGTCTCTTTCTCGAAATTAAACCTTTTAATCTCAGTGACGACAAATGAATTTGCTGACAGTTTTTACTATTATAATTTTCACAACCGAAGAAGAAATTTCAAAAGTGTCATTTTTATTGGTTTCGGCAGCAGTTGGCACGTGCCTGGACTTGCGATGCCGATGGTGTCAACTGAACGAGTCGAAACCAGCGATGGGTCCGCGGATTTACTTTCTAATTACTTCGGCAGCTAAGAGTTGAAGTTTCACAGATTGGATTTCGGAGAAGAGTCAAAATAAGATCATATTTTAATCGAATTACTGCTGCTTAAGGGTTTAGGAGCGAACACGACTAATCAATACAGCAGTGATAATGACAATACATGTACCACTATATTTTAACGTTGGTCACGAAAATTGAGTACCCTGGGGGACTGCGGCCAACCTATTTTCCACTATACAAAAACAATGAAGAGTAAAATTTTTAACTATAACAATCAGTAGGTACATAATATCTGTAACATCTCGCATCTACTTCGTTACGTCATTATAAACATTTACAGGGTATATCTCCTTATTTGCCATAATTATTTTGCTATTTATTTTGTAAATCTATCTATTTATTTGTAAACCTATCTCTGCCCGTCTTGGTTAGCCATGCTGTTAGCGGGAAGGACAAAATTAGAAAAGTATTTGCTATGTTATTTTAAAAGATGTTGTTGTTGTTGGTACGACTTCCGAGCGGGCACATTACTCAAATTACTGTAGGTTTCTGAATGCTTGATAAAGTTAAACATCCTAATGTGACTGCAGCCAGTGATAGTCCAACAAATCTAAAATAGGCTGGTATGGCTGATATTTGTTTATCAGTTCACTGGTACAATAAAACCCTAAAGAGCTATTCTTCACATATCCGGGTAATTTGTGTTCTTATATCACTATTTTACTAATTTGCAACTGTATTACAGTAGCCCTCCTTAAGCCTTGCATATTGCCAATTACAGATTGCTAACTGTAGATTAGTAATTGCAGGTTGCGGATTACTAATTACTGTTCATTAATGATATATATAATCAACACGGGGAGTTTGATAAAAAGTCATTTCTCTGTTTTAAAAATGAGATAATTATCTCGAAACGTAATTTCAACTGTTCTCATTCGCTTATAGAGTCTTGCTGCATTCAGTGAGAAGACCCTGTTTATGGCTGCCAAGCAGAACAAGACAAAATTCTTCCATCATCAGGTGCTAGAAGAATTCTCGTCCATTTCTTCCGGTTAAGAGGTGAAGAAGTGATAAGCGCCACGTTGGAACACGATCAAAGGTTCTATTTGCGGATGGGGCAACGGCACGCCCATTTCTTTTGGCCAACAATGGTCACAACTCCGGAACACAAATCTGTGACTGTGGTATAAACTGATAGATTGGGTGTGTAAATGTTTTACCAAATTTTAGGTTTAAGTTAGACATCGAAAACTTTATCATAGAGTTATTATTTAGATTATACTATATATGGAACTGTCTTTTCGCCAGTTAATAGGGATGGTGTAAACCATTAGGCTGGGAAATCTTTATCAAAGTTTCGATATAAACGGTTAGATATTGTGTTTTATAAATTTAATTATAAGCTTTTAGATAGGTATTATGTGTATCCTTAAGTGGAAAGACGTATAGAACTTTAATACAGATCACACACAGTAGTTGAATATACTCCTGATCTTCATAAACTTTCATAAACTAGTCCACGTTAGCGTCCTGTTGGGTATAGAACATGCACGATTGCCTTATATTTCGGTCTGTTTCACAGTCTGTCCAGTTACGAGCTGCACTTCGAGATTTAAAAAAGAAACGCAATTTCTCGCGCTGGCTCGTTACAGCATAGAAGCTATCCCAGAAGACTACGCGAGTGGAGCCGTGAAAATGAGACGCCATTCAATTCCCAGCACTTAAATTAACTGACAGTAGATAGACTAGGCCAAGAAGCAAAATGTTTACCTTAAGTCCATCGGATGACAAACTTTCTCAACAGTAACACTGTTTTTGAATGAATTTGGAAAATAGCTGCCATGGCGTAATTTCTATGCGCGTGAGGGCTTCTGGGGTTGTGCATTGTGGTCAGTTCAGCTTTAGCCAATACGGGACAAGCTGGCAACCAGCGAATTTACCGCCCAATGTGATGCGAAACGCCGGTGAAAAGCGCGCCTCGTCAACGTACAGATGGTACCATATTCTTTCACTTGTGGACCTCCTACTTCAAATCGTCATGACAACCCTGCGATATCCATCCACACATCCATATATGGCGAAGTTACAAGTTGAACGACAACAAAACCTTTGTGCACCAAGAGGAAAGTTTATGAGGCTTTTTTCCTTGGTCCTAGTATTCTCTTGTTGAGGAACACACAAAAAAAAGAAATTAAATTATTTTATTGGCGGTATGCATTACTCGTGTTACTCGTTGCAAATTGTCTAGCACTTTAGCGTAAATAGCAAAATTTCTCCACCGCGCCTCACGAAAGCGTTTTATTGAAACCATTTCTTTCAACTCGTATCCCACAGATGTGGTCGGATACGTCAGCCAAGAGTAGACATTGTTTTTCAAATATACTACTAAATAATTTACATCAATGTCTGTTATACTTATCTATATGATTATATATCAGTCAAACGAGCGAAATTTGGAAGTGTCAGTGGGGTGTCGGTGAAGTGTTGGCCGACTCTCGCATCTGGAGCAAGTTACGGTGCGGATTCTTGACCTTTGCCGCATGCTCGTATGCCTTTGAACTTGTTCCTATGGTAGCGGAATTCTCAATCTTCTTGTTTTTAAAACTAATTGATTGCTTCAACCTGGAGACTTTGAATCGTTGAAGTAAAAGTTTTATTGGACTATTGGTTGTCGCAGACTATTATATGCCATTTTTGTGCTTCTAAAAATTGTAGATAGAAGATAGATAGTAGATAGTTTATTAAAAAAAACCTTAATGGCAGTGTACAACTAAATCGCTAAGGGCTAACAATAATTAAAATAATCAATAGAACTTTAACTCCTGTTAGCATGATGAATATAAATGTATATGCAGTACGAATATTAATTAACTTATACCTGTACGCGTATGCGATATGCATACTTGTATGCCTCTGCACCTGTTTGTTTTGCACTCTTGGACACTAAAGTCTTTTGATTTAAGGTACTGACCCTCGTTGAAGGGTTAAAGATCGAGTAAACTGCCAGACTTATTTGATATGTTATTACTGAAAAATCTACTGCAAAGTTCTGCCGTCTATACGCTCTTTTAACGACCGTGTCTTGGTAGTGTTATCGTATCCGATTCAAACTGACAGCAATGCATTCCGGGAGTTTTCATACAGTTTAGAAATCGTGTCACTTAAGCAATATTTGATAACTGCCATTAGCTTGTTTGCTAATGGCCATAAGCTTGTTTGTTATTTCTGCCAGGTGATTTATTAAAATCGTTATATCAACAATAACAAAAGTAACAAAAAGATTTCATTTTTTGCCCTGGTAACCGATTTTGCTTTATTCAAAAATTTTAAAAACCACTCTTTGTGGTTAAAATCTAGAAATTTTTTGGCACAAACGATCGGTCAAAGGTTTTTCTATGTGTTAAGAACAACAATCAAGAAATGAGTACTTCAGTGACGTCAGGGTAGGGCAATGCATTGTGGGATATTTCAAAATGGCAGCCATTTTTTAGAATCCAGTTTTCTTTTTTCAAGCTGTTAACTGGTAATTATTAGGAAACAACTCCAGTAACCATAAAATACAAGTTATTTTCAAACGAAGCTATTTTTTAAAAAGTGTATTATAAGTTGACTTTTATAGCTATTAAAGATATTTCCCCGTCATTGTCAGCTGTGGTAATACAAAGTTGTATGGCAATTATCCCTCTAAATGATGACACTTTTAACGAGAATAAAATTGCCGTTCTCATGCGAGTAGGAAGGAAAGTCCTGTACACCAAACAGGGGCGGATTTAGGGGAGGGGCCGGGCCAGCATTATTGCAAACATTTTATAAGGAAATCACTGAAAAATAGCTCTTTGGAGGGCAGGTACTAATTGGGCTCCCCGTTCCAAATTTTGGTATTTCCCCCCCCCCCTTTTCCGAAATTTCTGAATACGCCCCTGACAAGCTCTTGAGCTTAGAATTAGATGTCTCGAGCTTCGTGGCATAATTTAATAATTGTCACTGAAGTCATATTTAGCAACGTTTTATTTTAGAACGTCGGAAGCAGGATTAGTCTGTCTCAAGTGGTTTCCTGAGTTTGAGTTGAAAGAAATTAGGGCGAATAGCCGAAACAGTTTACAATGCTTTTTCAAGGCCAAAAATGTGAAACGCATCACTTGATACCTTTACAAGAGCTGCCAACAAAAACATAGTTTAAAACAGTTTAGTTTAAGAAATACCTTAGGAAAAAACAAAATCATGACTGATGCTGAATTTATCGTGTCTTAGTTGCTTGACAGGTATGCAAGTTAATTGAATTACTTATTGTTGTCATCTTAAGAGGAACCCGTCCCAATATGCCTCCGTATCTAACGAAATTTCATGTGTTATATATGGTAAACAAATAAGGCGGCTGAAACTTAAAGTAGATACCGTATTTTGGCACATAAACGCATTTGTATTTCGTTTTACAAAACACTAAACTTAGACTTAAAGTCCTAATCAAACACAAGTTGACAAGGATACGATTTGCAAATGATCTGAGCAACGGGCCGTCGTTCAGTGAGCGGTAACTGTTTAAAATTGTTTCAACGTGCGATCTGCTCACTTTACACAGCAGAAAGTGTGTCAAACAGTTCCCACAAAACAAAGTTTTTTTACTTTATTTTCTATCGATTTACATCAAGAATGGCTTTTTAGGGACAATGGATTTTGACAGTAGAGGTAAAAACAAAGTGGAAAAAAGACGAAACATGATAAAAACAAAATCCAAAAAAGGTCAAGAACTGAACTAGTTCGACCCAGACGGCGCGCGCGGTCGTGGGATCCGGGATTGATGAGATAAGCCTTAAATCGATAGGAGTGTATCTGACCACATTTTGACCGAGTCAAGTGGCTTTGGGTATTTTTATTGAAATGTGATGTGTTTTGGATAGGAAAGGATTTAAAATCTCGATCCAGTGGAAAATTTAGGTAAATGTTACATGGTTCCTTGAATTGACAGTCAGTCATAGTACCAATAAAGACATCGAATGCTGTGAAAGTGACATGTCAGAATAACGACTGCGTATGTCTGCGAGGTAGTAAGAAAAAAGCTGGCCAAATTTCCAAGATGGCGTCTTGAAGTCCAAATTTTAGAGTGAAAGTATGAAGTGTGTTACTTTTTTCGACCGAAAAATTATGGGACTGACCTTTCATAGTGTATGACTGAGAGAAGCAATGTAAGCAAAACTATCACCAACATCAACATCATCATCGTCATCATTATCATCATCATCATCATTACCAGTGTTATAATTGTCATGATCGTTGTCAGAATCATTGCCATCATCGTCTCCGTTATTACTATTGTCATTACTGTCATCATCACCACTTGCTTTATCACCATTAACATCATCAGCCCTATCTTTATTATTTTTTGTTATTATTGTTACTTCTATTATTGTTATTATTATTATTATTATTATTATTATTATTTTCTGTATTTACTTATTATCACGATCAATATTCTGATTGTTATTCTCATGATGATAAGTTGATATTGTCAACATTTTATTGATTGTCAGTGTCAATATCAGTATACTTATCATTATCATCACCGTCACTATCACCATCACCACAATTGTCACCACCTTCATCGTCCATGCTGTTTTAAAAGCGCAAAAACTCACTCGAGAAAGTAATAGTCACACTGCGAGACTGAGAGGCCATGAATTTCTCGCAAGGCATCTTCGAGTCTAGCTCCTTCCCCAGGATACCTGTGGCGGAGCCTACCAGTGATTGATACAGTCACGCAATGCAGTCACGCAAAGATCTTGAAAGCAAACGTTGAGTCGAACCGCGCCTGTTTGCACTTCATAATTTCATATTACGAGCTTTCTGTATTCGTGCAGGGACTCGTTGTGTATTGTTTTCGCTGCTATCACCATTGGGGTTAAAAATTCGGTTTCCGTGTCAACGAATACCACGGTCAGCTGACTTGTGTGCACGCGTATAAGCAATTTAAAGTATTTAATAGGTTCATCAAGCGCTTAAGACGCACATGTGAATAACCAAAATCTGCGTAACCAATTAATCTATGTCTACGTATTTCTTGAGACGATGCCTTCTTGTTCTCTACAGCTCCTCAAAGATATTAAAGCACTACATTGTAAATTATGCTTATCTCGTGTTTAAGCTCAACATTTCGTGAGAGGGAGAAACATTTGTAAATTCTATCTTCTCAAATGCCGATAATCCCCACATGCAGATTGGCGACACTTACGGGTCCCACTGAGAGATGAAATAACTCATGCTGGCCTATTATTAATAGAATGCCATAACCGTGTAAGCTATTTTTAAAACCATTAACTTAACTATATATCAGCCTGTGATATTTGCGGAGTCTAAAGATTTGAGTGTGGCAATGTGAATGACCCGTTTCATGAGACAAAACAGAGGCTTTTGAGAATTATTATCAATATATATCTTGTTCAGTTGATGAGTATTCCATAACGCTTGAGTTAAAACAGAAACTATCTTGCGTAAGCTCTTGTTTGTTTTATATTTAGACCAAGTAAAAATAAATAGTTGGTTAGCATCCCCGCCCGACCACTAAAAACGCTCCCGACCAAGAAAAATTTTTATTTTTATTTCCATACATTTTCTTTATAAATGATATAATGGTCCCGACCATATCGAGGACATACACAAGTTTTCTTCAAAAGCATATTAAGTCAAGACTGATCGAAGACTGACCTTTTACGTGACTTGAAAACTGAACATTTTCATGATCTACTGGGATATAAATAC
>JAOBYE010117782.1:4342-19318 GCA_025403585.1 Parazoanthus swiftii | reverse complement strand
ATCTTTTTTAGAAATTCTTTGCGGATGTCATCGTATAAACTACATTTTAAAAGAAAATGAGTTTCGTCTTCTGTTTCTTTGGCGTCACAAAATTTACATAAACGGCATTCTCGTGGAATAGTATAGTATAGTATAGTATAGCATAGCATAGCATAGCATAGCATAGCATAGCATAGCATGGCATGGTATAGTATAGTATGTGATGATGATTGCTTCCTCTTGACCGAGGGTAGCCACTTCTTTAAGCTTGCGTAGGTTAACCGCTACTAGAGTAAATAGTATGTAGTATAGTATGTACAGGTAATAATACGACTTCGAGTGCAAATTGGAATTAATTTGCACGAGTGAGTTTTTCAAAAAGTATCAAATTTAATGAGCCGGCAGGTCGAGTTAGATTAGAACTTTTTGAAAAACTCCCGAGTGCAAATTAATTTCAAATTGAACGAGAAAAGTCGTGTCTTTGCTTATTAATAACATACATGAGAAAATTTGCGTAGTGGAAGTGAAGATTTGACGCCTAACACTTTATTTTCCATTGCTGTGATTGGCTGAGAAATAGTCCATAATTATCAAAGTCAAACAAGTTCGTCCATTTTTACAAAGTAACCCAAGGAATCACGAAGCAACGTTTTCAGTGTGATTGTTCACAACATGCACACGAAATTTGCAAACTAATTCACGTCACAACAAGGCAATTTATTTTTTTTGAAAAAAGTTGATTGTCTTTTAATCAATGTCTGAATCGCTTTCGGTGTGGTGCCGACGACGCTTGACAGATCCGCCTCATGGCCTTGAAGACTTTTGACTTGTGGCTCTTGCAGAAATTGAAGGAAACTTTACAGTTGTTGAAAGTGTTCAACAGATTCTGGCTTTCGATTCTCATCGTTACCGGATTTAGTGTTGCAGTCATGAAGATTTGATTTAATGCAAATGTGACTGAAATGCTTCAAAACATTACTTGAGGACCTTATATAATTGTTGAAAGTTATCTGAAAACTTTCGGGTCTTCGGAAATCTCCGGAAATTGTCGGAAACGGTTCAAAACAATTTTTGAAGAGTTTTTATAATTTTTAAAATTTTTCGGAAGTGTTCGGAAATCATCGAAAACTTTCGGATGTGATCGGAACTGTTCGGAAACGTTGCAATAGTTGAAAAAATCGGAGCTGATTTTGAGACTGAAACTTGTGCGCAGGTAATGACGAGGAGGTCAAGTGAATACCACCCGTTTTAGAGCAATCAATCGCGTGGCAGTGGGCGAAATGTTGCAGTTACTTTTTATGTTTCCATGCAAGCTTTAGCTGGAGAGTGTTAAGATTGCAAATACGCCTCATTTAGAACACAGTTTGATAAGAAAATTGTACAAGTTTTGAACAAGTCAAGAACAATGTCAAGCCCAAGCTCTGGCTCGGATCATTGAAAAACGCAGTTTGTCAACTAGTACAATTATTTTATGCCGCAGCAGATCCAGGATTTTAGTGGGGATTTATTCGAAATAACTTTTAAGGTTTTGCAACAAATGTGCCACCGCTTTCACCTAAATCTACATGTTTCATACATTTCTTATGGTTTATGGAGTTCAATTGTTATGTACAAAAATAAAACTGAATTTGCTAAAAAATTTAAATGAATGAGTCTGTGTCAAACTTTTCAGGTTTATACTTTGAAAAGTCGCAAAGCTTGCGATTTCGGTTTGTCGGTTAAGGCTCTTCTCGCTCAAATCGGATTAACAGACTTAACTCATTTTTAAACTTATACATACGACCATTCTGCGTTGCTTAGTAATTTCTCCTCTCCCAGCTCTTCCCTGTGTTTTAGGTTTGAAAATTCGTCAGATTATACAAATAATGACACCTGCCGCATATGATATTTGTACTCAAAGTTCATTTTATCAGAATTATATCTATTTTTTTTATTTTCAGAAAGCGGGATATAATCCTGCTCTAAATTTCCGATCGGCTTAGAATTCAAATACACAGTGATAAATTAAGATCTAAAATTCTGCACAACTCTTTTGGAAGAATATATGAAGCGAGAAGAATACAAAATTACAAATTTTTCTCGGAAAACAAGCGAGTAACAAACCTTTATGGTAATTCCGGCAAGTCTCGATGATTGTATGGTTCAGCAAACGACCATATATATTTACATGTCTTCAAACGGCTATCCTTCCAGACTCTTTGACTAAAGTGTGATTTAACTTTGCGTTTTAACTGGTGAAGTAAGGATTCATTGGTTTGTGATATTTTCTTGAGGTTCCAAGGTAACCCTCTGACCAGCGGGATATATTGTTGCCTTGGATACAGTCCCTTACAAGGTCAACACATTCGATTTTTGCATGTAATTAACAAAGCCACAAAATTGTTTTCCAAGCAAAAACCTACATCAAAAGAATTGTTCAAAAAATACAGTAACCGCTTACGGGGATGAGAATCATGTTGTTTTCACCATGGATTTAAGGTTTGGTGGCAAGATAGCATTGAAGCACTGAAAAAAGTAACCTTAATGTACAGTGAATAAAAAAGCTGTTTTAGAAAACATCACACTGGCCATAAATATCCATACGCAGTAAGCAAAACTTCGATCTTGCATAAAGTAATACCTCTTTATTGGCTTGGCAAACCTGAACCAGTTTACAGTAATAAACACCATTCTAATGGTTAGTATTATTTCTTTAAGATATCCCCGAAATAAAAACTTAAGAACACTTCAAGAACATTTGAGACTTTCAGGATTCTCGTGATTTAAAAACATCAAAATAGACGTTTAAGAAAGGCATCCTCCGGTTGGTACGCCGTTGGGGGACGCCAGTGATCAGTAAGTGAACCAGTATGTAAGGTGAACCAGTGATGTTCTTGCAGTTTAACATTTATAAGTGTGACAAAGTGTTTCTTTTTCTAGAAAAGAAAATGAATGGATTGCAAAGTAAACGTAATGTGTTATGCGGTAACAGTTTAACGCTGTCGGTGGCCCACCGCTTAAAAGCTTTATAGGAAACAGCAACTCTGATTAAAGTAAAAAAAAGCTATCATCCGTTTTAAGAAACTATAGTTCAAAAATGTGCCTTTTCTAAACCGGCTTTACGCCGCATAACTTTGTCCGTAAAGCCGAGTGATGCTGAAAAACGGCCAAAATTTAAAAATTAAAAACATGGTACAGAGAGTGACTTAACTCACGCTAAATTAAACAAGTAAGTAAATAGCATTTATTTTGTGTATACATCAGTTGAAAATCGCATTACCTTAATATCGCGAACTATCTTTAAACTCCTACTGCCAAATCACTCGTTACTATTGGTTAGATTCGATCTCGTGATATCGTTGCCAGGTATGAAGAGTCCGCTTTCTTGGGGTATGTTTCAGTTCCTTCATTTTCTTGCGAATGTCGGAATAACAGCTGCGCCTGTGTAAGTTGTGGCAGGACACAAGCGTTTGTAAACTTCAAAGACGCGATTTTTACTGCTTAGAAAGCCGTAACGGCTCTTTTTGACCAAAAATTACGTAACCTCTTTTTGACCAAAAAATTGCTCTGTTGAAACATTTGTGTGTCTAAACCCTTGCGACTGTGCTTCCTTTGTGCAAATTTGTGAGATTAATTGGCGTTTTTACGACATGTTAACAGCGACCAATCCTTTCCACTAGTATCAGTGTACCGAATAAAGCGATCTCTTGGTAACTGAGACTGCAGTTGGTAAAAAGAAATGACCTTGAATTTGAACCACCCTCTTCTAGACTTAATAGTGTCGTGTTCTCTCCTAAAACTACATTGAGGGATTGTTTTATCCTCCGCAATAACGACTGTTGTACAAATCTTGTTGTTGATGTTTTCATCATGTTCAAAACGCAGCAAGCTGTTCCAACTTCGATTTAGAATCGTTGTTACTTTACCAAACATTATTGTCGTAATGATGAGATCTGTGTGCTTCGAGGATCGTTCTTTTGCAGTGAGACGTGAAGAACTTTCAAAACTCTTGTAGTTTGTTGCCATTGCTAAAATGACTATATTTCCTGTATTACCGTGTTGCAGCGGAGCTCAAAGCGGGTACCGTACATATTGATCGGTTTGAATCATGTTGCGTGTGTCAAATTTGTGCATGATATAAAAACGGACGTATCCAACTCTCATAACACTTCTGGTTCAGAGTGTTGAAATTATTTATAGATACGGCCAAACGAAAGAAAGCTGAAAAAACAAACAAAACTATGTGTTGTTAAAGGAAGGCAACAACTTATTCCGCGTAAATAATTGATCAACTGATATTCTTTTAACCCACTCTCTTTTTCAATTATTTATATTCGTTACCGGGACCAATGAAAAAACTCAATTTTTGCCTTTTGCCGAAAACATGAATCACCCGATTCTTCTTTAAGACGGTTCTTTTTATTTGTTTTTAGATATCGAATTCACACCTGCATGTCACTTGCAAAACACCAAAAACAAATTCCTCACAAACGCAGTTCAAGACACACTGACCATGGTAATCTAATCTGCGAAGCGATATTGAAAAGTAGCAATAATGGATATGATTTTCAAGGGGGAGAGAAATCATTTTTTGCTTGCATGAGCGTATCGCTGCGACCAAAGGATTGACACACGTATGTGAACAGTGTATATCGCTTTTGTATACATTGTTATTTATATCCTTATTCCTTAAGCAGCTGAAACATTTACAACTGACCTACATTTCTTGTTGGCTCAAATACATATGCATGCTTGAGCAGCGGCTTGAGGTGGTGTTTTTCATTGGTATGCAGCTTGGTAATTTTTAGTTGTTATCTTTCATTTTATTATTAGGACAATCAGCCACCAAACGGTCCTCATCACACAAGAGTAAAGGCAGAATAGCTGTGTCTTTCTTGCAGATAATGTCAGGGATATTTTGTGATTGTTTGATTATTTTAAAAATACGATGTTAAAACCACATATAAAGGACTGCTGAAACTTTGTAATTGGGCTGCACATGGTCAGCAAAAGGTGAAAGAGGAATGAGGGGCATAAATCGTCAAAATGGCTCGAAGTCGACATGATGACACAAAGAACTCTTCATGCAAGTCAAACTTCAGTAAGTTCCCAGTTCATTACATTATTTACGGAGACATCGGTAAAAGTCAAAATACCCATACAAAGTCCTATAAATTTGCTCGAGGTCATACATTACCAACACGTATTTATATTATGGGCCTCCAGTACCGTCCCAAAAGAAAATAGTACCCATGGAAGAAATTGCGATTGAATTAACCGCCACGTCCATGAGGCGACAAATAAAGCCAAGGAACCAAATTTACTATACCTGGATCCGCCCACTGCTCTGGTATGGAAAGGTGTAACAGTATCAGGCCCTTGAATTTAAACGACTTTAGAACAGAATCTTGGAACATCATTGGTGTACCAAACAGTACCTTGGCAGAACTTACTGAAGCGTACGGATGAAGCAACGAAAGCCAGACTACAGAGCGTCAGAAGCTAACAAAATGATAGAAATCACCCGAACATGACTTTTTACCAGAACCATCAAAACATGATTCTTATTTGAGATCTTCCAAATCTGAAAACAAAATTTCGCGGCGTGTCTTCTTCATCGACTTTGAGCCACATGGACTTTTTGCAAAAGTTAGAAAAAACCAGTCCAGCTCTTAGTGTAACCGAGCTGGGTTCGGTTTATTATTTTTTAAAACTAATCGGTTGTGGCGAGTAAGATACGTCGATGGAAATGAAGAACAAACATATCAAGACAAGCGCACAACTAAATGTCAATGCGCGCGACACACTTGTCAGATAGACGTATACACGTCAAGTAGCGTGATCTATAAATCACGTGGTACAATCTTCACTGACGATAACTAGTTGAAAATCCTTAATCATTGTGTATTGATATATCCAAAACTGAATATTATAAATAGTATGAAATCCAAGAAACTACCACATATCAGTTTTTAATTCGTGCAACACTGGAACAACTACACTACACTGTTTCTTGTAAAATCCTATGTACACATTGCACTCGAGAAAACATACAGATAAACAAGTGTACCCTATGTGAGAATATTAATTGCGACATCCGACGTCCTTAGTATCATTTTAAGTTTGAGTTATGAACTCAACTTGGCCATACTAGGCCCCTGTACTTAAGATAATATTCCTATTCCTCTTTCATTTTTTATATGTAAATCCATCGTGTGTTCTTGAAACAACTGATAGATAAACTTAGTATTACTACAATCACCAAGTTAATGATCAGCGGCGCATTCTGATTATAAATCGTTTTGACTCAGTATAAGACAGTCAAGACAATGTTGAATATATTCCAGGACCAATTTGGTTCAGATTTTCTTAGCTACAGATATATCATATTCTAAAACAAATACAATTTTTAAAAAAAGAACCAACAATATATCTGCAAACGATAATTATGTTTTGTCATTTTTCATTATTCTAAAATTATGCTAAACTTTGAACCTTCAAAGTCTACAAACAAATGTAGATTAGTTCAGGCAGGTGCAATATTATTTCCGTTCAAAACTTTTAGTTTTTTCTCAACGAAATCAATGGACATTTAATCGAAACGAGTCCCTGCTGTCCCGTTGGCTTTTGTGACTCGTAAAGACTACAAGACATGAACTGAGTAACAATGAGCCATACGCGATTGTTAGTTTATGCAGATTATTTAAAACAATAATAGATTAATGTTTAATCACTACAAATCGTTCATGTCCATTACAAACTACACAAAATTTAAGCTTGTTTTCGTTACCAAGCCAATGGACAAAAGCTTAACGTCGGTTGTTGTGCAAAACACAGTAATTAAGAACGTGTTTGAGTGAATACCTGATTGTAATACACTCTGGACCTCATAGTTGACAATCACTAGGTCAGCACAGTTTGTGGAAACCGTGGAGTGAGTACTAACGTCTCTGACCTACTGTTTAGGTTTGCGGCATAAAATGCCTTATAAGCCGCTGGATAGACCAGAGAGAGAAGAAAACTGGTTTTGTTACTACACACCGAAGAAAGCTTCAACAGACCCCAAAGTACTTATGAAGCCTATTTCGCAAATTGTGAATCTTAACCCGGAGAAAGAACACGATTTTAATCAGCAAGTAAAGAAAACATTCGTGCGAGGACAGATACGAGACACTGACAGCAAGTATATCAAATTAGCGAAGTCTGGAGGGCACAAAAACCTGCTTGATTATCAAGAAAATGAGGGTAAAGCTCGAAGTCCGGTAAGCTATCCTACAGTTGAATGGTATTACGACAATTGTGACCTCACAGCAGATCGTAAATCTACAGAAACCGGCAAAGAAAACATTCTGAAGCCATACAAGTTGGCAGAATGGATGACATATGAAGAGTCTGAAATGGATCCTTCAGTTTCTTCACGTGTTGTCAAACGGTCAATTATTGGGTTTGACAACATGTCCATGTGGAAACGAGAGGAAATGGAAAAGCAAGTTGAAGAGGAGAGGCTAAGACAGAAGAAAGAGTCACAAGACTCCAGACAACGTAAGAAGAAAGCAAAAAACAAACAAACTGAAGGATTGGTTTCCACGAAATTCAAACTCAAACTTCCTGACACTTCCAAGCGCCAGCTACCTGGGAATTCCGAATTTTCAGGATCAAAGTACGCAGCGAGATGGTACCACAAATGGTACGTGGGAGCAGTAAATGGACTAATTTAGATCAACATTTTTCACGAAACCAAGTAACTAGTTAGTTTACTCAACACAAGCATTCGTGGTTCGAGTATGAGTGGGAAATCTAAATGTTTATTTTTTTCTGTTTGCATGTACATGACGCACGAGGCAAGACTGGTGTACAATTTATAATTATACTAACATGAGACAAACACCACCTAGAACCCTCAGGTCGAATGAAATATTTCAGTCTATTATATTTTTATTCGTGTTCTTTAAACAACACATTAATTTGCTTCGAACAACTGAAATAGGTTTGTGTAAGGTAGATACGGTTCATAGTTGATGGAAATTAAATTCAAACAACAACCTATGCAGGAGACTATTTACTTGACTGCATATTTATGTATTAAACTGTACTTCTGTTTTATAATTATGTACATAGACAATACACAGTCATTTGCTTAGAAAGCGAAAGACAGTTGGCAAAGGTTTGATAGCAGTTCAATTAAGTTTGTAAGATAAGGCCGAAGACAATCACTTCAGAGAACGAAAAACTGTTACAGGTTAGTGGTCAATATACCAAGACTCGTGGCTCTAACAGTCAATGGGCCTGGCTGTGTTATCTTGTATTTTCTTACGTTCGTTACATTTTTTAAAAGCCACAGTAAAATACTTGAAACCGTTATTCATTTCATTTCGGACTGATACTCGTAAAACCGTGTACGCGTGCTTCAGGTGCATGCATGGTCACACCGGCTTTTGCCGAGTTGCTATGTCGTATCATGTTTTAATCCATACGACACTAGCATGTTGATAGTAGGGCTAAAAGATTACGAACGTTTTTGCTATTAAAAAAGGCCCTAACTTTAGACAAATTAACCATATCTCCATTTGTATTTTTGGTATGGCCTGTTCCGCTGGACATGTTCAACTTATGCTGGTTTAACGGTGGAATGTTTCCAGAGTAACAAACACCAAATGAATATGAAACTCTTTTGACAAGTTAAGTAAATGCCGAGTTTTTTTAATATAACTACATGACAGACTACAAGGACTCTAGGGGATTATGATCCGCGGCCATCTCACTCCCACCAAGAAACAATATGTGCATGTGGATAACCTTTTTGTTCACTACATCCTGGTCAGATTTTGAACAGTTTAACTTTAATTACAAGGCATCTAGATCTAAGTATAATTATTATTATACACGACTCCTTTTTCCTCTTATACAGAGTTTAATGTGAAGCTAATGCAAACTCTTCGTTTGCTCCATTGTTATTTTCCCGACTGTTATGAAGATAGTTCTAATAGTTTTTGATATCCAATAAAGATTATTTTAAAATTTTATTGCATTTTGTGCCTCAAGCTCAGTTCGATACAAAAATAAATGTTTTTGAAATTGCATTGACGGTTTCTTGAAGAGCAACACGCAACAATAGTCAAGATGGCGCATTACTTCAGTCTATGCTATGTCAAAGGGCTGCAAATCATTTCAATGTATCTGCAGTGTAACTGTATAATTTGGATTTAGTAACACTCCCAGGTAATATCAAAACCACTCAAATGCAGATTTTATCGCCAATAAAGTGTTCTAGCCGAGCAATGCGATCTCATATTTAGTTTCGGTAATGATGGCTGGAAGGAAAATTTCATCAATGAAATTGAAAGGTATTTACACTAATAAACGATGACTTACAACAGGATTACTGTATTGACAATTGCATTATAAAACCAAGTGTTCCTATTATCTCCTTGTAAGTTGCCCGCACGCAGTTGTTCATGCAGCTTACACAAAATTTATATTAGAAATCACTGCATTTTCAAGTTGGTTACAAGACGTCATTCATTTGTGATTACAATTAATGAACAGCGGCCGAAGACTTTAGAAGATTAGATTTTTTCTGACTAGATATTAAGTAATGTTTCTGGCGTCTCCCATTCTATAATGTATATATAAACAATGCGCTAGTCCCAAAAGCCCGACTCTTTCCGTGATTTCTCTGGGAAAGGGGGAGTAGAAGATCGAACAAGACAAAAAAGTTTTCACGTCCCAAAATTGCCAGAATTTGATAGAAATTGTATAGAAAAAAAAAGTCGAAACAGAGTCGATCAACAAAATTGCACGAAAATCATTCTTCCTCCCCCTCCCCTAACTCCCTCCCCATATCGATCCTTCCCCTTCGAAATCAAATGATCGGCCTCTTCTTTCTTTCGCCGAATCTCTATACTTTTAGTTGCTGGTGCATCTATACGATGGGAACTACAGCTGCCATTAACGAATTCTTAAAAAAAAAGCGTAAATATTCATCATAGTGTTTAGCCCAGGCGGTAGTTCTGTTTATAATGGCAACTAAGTAGCATCGGCTAAATTTAAAACCTATGTCATCATTTAAAAACGTTTATCAAAAGTTGAATTTGTTTAAACTATTTTAACTACTCCACCCAAGATGACCTAAGTTGCACTTATTTTGTAAGTACGTTCAAAAGAGCTTCACCGCGTTTCTCTTAAATTTCCTTTGCTGATCAAGTATTTTATGTTTACGCTTTGCGGAAGTTATAGCATACTGGCACTTGTACCCCGACCGACTGCACCACACTAATGTCAGTGACTGACAAGTTTTGGCTGTGTCCTGTGAAACGTCGACGTTGTTCAGCCGACGAGCGAGACACTGAGAACAGAACGTGTGCGGCATAGATCGCTGAACAAACTTTAATGTTAATATGTTCAATTACATCACTTGTAAGTTATCACTTTATTAGTACCTTATCAATCATTTTATCACATTTAATCACCTAGTTTTCACCGTTTTAAATAAGTTTTAAAATACAAAACTTCGTCCACAGCAAATTTTCCGCGAGAAGTTGTTTCCCAAAAATCTTTGAAACATTTGCTGTGACGAGTTTCACGGATACACGAACATATTTCAAATGTGTCACATTTTAATTTCTTTGGCACAAAACAGTTAAAACCATAGTTTAAGACATATGATTTTGTATATACAAAATGAGTTGCTGCAATTATGTACATTTTCAAAAAAACTAATGTGTTACAAAAAATATGTCAGAAAATACTTTTAGGTGTACGAGCCTTAGAGAGGTCTTCTAAACAAGCAAATGTATGGAAAAAAAAGCTGTTTCAGGGAGGCGTTGGGGGTCTCTTTCATCTGCTATTTCTCCATGATAAAACCTCGGGGACGGGGTATAACATACTTTTGTCATGTGCTATGATAAGTGATCACGTGACACTACTCGCCATTACTCTTTTAAAAATTTTGAACGGCTAGATGCTCGTTAGAAAAAAAAACTGCCTAAATTTGCTCAAATTTTAGCAATTTGCTGGTGCCTGAGCTCATTATAAAGGGATGAGAAGGCTTAAATCTTCCAATTTCGAAGAACTGTTTATTGGCACTGTGAAAATAGACCTTTATCACGCTTTTGAAAACATGAGGCTAGCACTCTGTAAATGCCAGAAATGAAAAGAGCAGGTCAGAATTAGTAAGTACCGAAAATTTGGTAATTTAATACTGCAAAATGTGGCGCTGGTAAAGTTTTCAAAAACAGAAAATGTAACAGATAATGTATGGGAATTTTGCATTGGGTGGGCATTGATGCCCTCTCAGCCTCGTTCCCATGCAAATTCTCATACATTCTCTTTAAAAATTTCTGGGTTTATTTTGTCTTCAAAAACCTCGCCAGTGCAACAGTTTTCAATACTAAACCCCTAAATTCTTGGTATGTACTAACTTTGACCTGCTCTTTCCATATCTGTCATTTACAGAGCGAGAACATCAGGTTTTTAACTAAATAAAAAAACGTGAGAAAGGTCTATTGCATAAACGTTATACACTGTAACTGCGTTCAGGGACAAAGGGCCAGTTTAGCAAATATGCCAAGTTTCGCAAGGCTGCATTCTCCAATTCTGGAAATTTAACTGAAAGTTAAAAGTGTGTGAGCAGGTGTAATGGCAGAATGCAAACCTGGTTGAGACTATAAAATGGCGGGGGGTTTTCCCGCGCGAAAATATTATGGATTTCCCATGATGCAATTGGGCTAAACTGTGCATAGTGGCCGATTCATCGAAGTTGTCTGTCAGAACTGAGATACTCCAGTTCGATTCTTAACGGTTTTTTCAAAACCAACTGGATATTATGGAAGGAGAAACGTGGTTTTGTAGTGGTTCTGCCCTGGATCGAGCAAGAAAATATGAGAAAAGGATTTCAAAGAGCTTGTTTGTCAGATAATTGAGTTAATTCGTGTCGTTGCATGTGCTTGCTTTTGAGGGAAATTGAAGTTTTATAGAAGACTTTTGCTTTATTGTTTGTATGAAAACGGCCATTTGTGATGTTTTTCACTGTTTGGTATGTCACAGTTACTAGTAGCTGGATATTCACTCAAAAATGTGACCTCAAGTGGTCTTAAGGCATCCATTTTACCTTAACTCAGTTAAGCCTTTTAAAATAACTAAAAAAATAACAAAAATAACTTTAAAAAACAATAAAATAAAATAAAATAAATAAAAGTTATTCAATGTACAGATATTGAGAGGGGGGGAGGCTCTGAAAATTTCAAGACCCCTGAAGGGAGGGCTCTGAAAAAAACTGTTGGGATAGGAGAGGGGCTCCGAAAATTTGTTAACTTTAAAAACAACACATGGCATCACCACTGATACAGACCGGATGATTTTTCAACTCAACAATTTTTAATTTGACCTGTGCAACTCAGCTATATCACGCGGTTTACAGATATAACAAAATGTTGCCTCCAAATAATTACTCTTGTTCATCGCAAAATGCTTTGGAAAATTTTAAAATGCTCAAACGTTTTACTAATAAAACCACATTAATTCAACAAGATTACAAAATGAAAGGTCAGAAGGCATCAGTGATGAATGTTGTATTCAATACGACCTTTTTGGGGGGTGCAAAGGAAGTGAGGGGAGGGCTCTGAAATTTTTTTAAACTACCAATGGGGGACTCCCAAAAATTTGAACCTCTAGCAAAGGAGATGCTAAAACTTTTGTTTCAATGTCTTCATCCCCCCCCCCTTGTAATGAACTATCCACTCTTGTTTCTGAGTGCTAGTCAACTTTGCCACTGTGTATTCATAGAAACGCTCCACGTCACGTTGTGAAAGTATTTTGATTTTCCAAGTTTGATCACGCGAACATTTTTAACATTCAAATGTGCGTTTTCGTCGTTGCATTTTAGCGGTGTTGCAAAGCGTAGGCGCGCCTTATTTATAACTTACTAAATGAGTCGAGACAACTTAGCCGTTTCCGCTTCGTGCATCGTCAATCTGCCGTTCCATCCAAGACATGTTACTATTACTTTTTAAAAAGATTACACAGGAAGTTGACGCAATGAAGGGTTAAGGCTTGCGTGATCAACGATCAGGTATTCTGTAACTGACAATTCTACAGCAAAACTTCCGTTTTTTCGCAGAATCTAGTTTTGATCTTGCATGAGAAGGGAAGTTGTTAGCATTTTGGATAAAACATGTTGCATTCGGATGATGAACCTGTTTTAATTTATAACTTAGGCATAGTTTTTTCAATCTATAATCGGATAAAACGGAATTTGTCAAAAGGCGGCCAGACATTATGCCTATACTTCACGGGGTGTGACAAAGACATGCACTCGAGTTCACGACCATTCCAAAGATTACTTTGAATATAAGAAGGGAAACATAAGTGGATACAAAAATAGGAGAATGATTTCATGGAAATAAGGAAAGCGATCGACAATTATCAGAGGATTTAGTTTTCCTGAACAAGCTCAGCCAGTTAAGGCGAGCCTCATTGTTTTCACAGCTGATGCATGTATGGTAGCCGGAAAAATTGCCAGCCGGCTTGTCGGCCCGAAATATTGGGCGAGTGAACAATCTGATCACTAGTATATAGACTCTTTCTTTTGTTCATTTCTTATAAAAACGTCGAGGCTGAAAACGCCCAACTTAGGAAAATGCTGAGAACATACCTATTGCTAAGGAACTTTTATTGCTACGAATTTTATAAAAGGAACAAAAAACCGCTACCAAGTATTGCCGGTGGTTTTGGCAAACAGTCTATGTTAACGTGTGTGGGTACATAAACGAACTGAGTTACACATGCGAACAACCTTTGAATGTACACGCTTTTTCATATAAGAACAACTTTATAGGAATAACGCGGCTCAGATTGGCCAAAATTTAAGAACAATTTAAGAAAAAGCCGAGGCTCGGACTCGATAGCTAATTTTTTTCCTGGGATAATCACTGGAAATCGTCTAGGGGAAATGACTCAGCGAATCCATGATAAATCAACCCGCCAAGCAACTCGTTTTCCAATACATGTATTGCAATACCTTAGGATTTGTTCGGTTTAAGCCACATATAGAAAAAAAGGACCATTTAAGAACAAATTGAGGCTTAAGTCGCCAAAAAATTAAGAACATGAGCCTCAGCCAAATTTACTGGTTCTTACAAAAAAAGTGTATTCAGACACAAAATCTTCCAAAGAACATCAAAGCATTTTTGGAAATCTTTAAATTGAGGTTCTGAAAAACAAATTCAAGAACGTCCAGACCCGGTCCAAAAAATATTGACGTTCTTATAAAAAGAGTGTCTCTAAACCCGACAGCCGGTTTTTTTTTTAGTTTCTATCCTAACCCCCAAATTGGCCAACTGCCATGAAATCCTAAAATTTGATCAAGGGTCATTTTTTGTAAAAGACTGATAGAACTGTTACAGTAAGCTGAGTACAAAACCTCAGCTACTCCCCTGGTACGGCTGTTTCCAAAAACTAAAGACATGCTTCTGACCAGGTTAGTGAAAACATTGGAACTGAAGTAAAAAAAGTAACCCAAATGAACAACTTATCGCATAATCGGTTTGCATTACATTTATACAAGTTGAAACTACAAGGTAAGATCCCTTCAGGTCAGAGAAAATTGCAAATCTAAAAAAAGCATTAGGTCATCCTCCTTTTTAAAGAATTTTGTCGCCGGGTGGTCGTTTTTTTGTTTTCTTTTTAGCACGGTTGGTTACTCGCATGGTGAGAATAAAAACAAATCGACGTACTGATCAATGCCTCCGTCTCAGAAACGATTGCGAGGTCGATAGCCAACGCATGCAGCGGCCTGGCGACATTTTGTAGCTACAACTCATTCTCGCAATTGAATCGTACGCAAAGATCAGAATTATAACGAAAATATTTTTCAAGTTTAAAAGCAACTTCTGAACCACACTGAGAATGGACAGGACTCGTTTTCTTTTGGTACTTATATAAACCGCATTTTAAGATAAAAGTAAAAAAAAAACTCTGAAATATATGGTCGGTGGCTTGATGGCCAGGCGGGACGCGAAC
>JAOBYE010117781.1:0-35025 GCA_025403585.1 Parazoanthus swiftii | reverse complement strand
GGGGGGCGGGGGTGGTTATACTGACTTTTCCATTTGTTAAAAATAAAATGTTTGAAAAATCTGTGATGGAGGCCACGATGGCGAGCAAGTTGCCCAATGACAACAGTTCTTAATTAAAATTTTTGTCATGGAAAGAAACTAGCAAGGTTAAAGCTGCTTACATGCCAAATAGCTAGCTTTTATCTGTACCCCGGCATAGCAAACATCTTGGAGGGGTCTTCAAATGACCACCCCCTCCCCTCCCCCTTCCCCCCTCTTCAACGTTGGTGTTCCTCAGAAAGACCCAAACGTTTTCAGGTTAACACTTACGACTGATGGTAAATGCGGGTTGCATTTGCACTAGCCCATCTGTAGCTGTGACGTCAATAGTTGTCACAGGTTCAACCAAATTCCATCTACGAAATATTCGCTTGAAACCGCGTCTGTAGTTAGAACTTTGAAATGCATAGAAAATCGGGTTGATACATGAATTTGCCAGTGACAATAGAGATAGAACTTGGAATGCAACGTAGGTTGCTAATTCTTCTACTCTCGTGGGATCGGAAATCTTCCTGGAAGAAACGAATATCATAAAGATAGTGAACGGCATGTGGCACGTGAAAAATCCCACAGTTATGCTGAAAAACAATTTGGCAAGTTTCTGCTTTGCATGCCTGTCTTGCTCGCTCGCGTATGCTTGGGCGCAGATGGTGTTATTGAAAAATAACCCACGGATAATCTGAAAGTAGCAGAAGCTAACAATTAGGAAAGGGTTTAGCACAAAAAATACCACCATACACAAGGCAAATATTGCCGAGTTCACAGTAATGTCCATCCCCCAAGGACCAACACAGGAGCGCTTGGATTCGTCATATTTGAACTCCATGAAACCCGGCACGCCGACAAGAATCGCCAAAACCCACATTATAGTTATGGCAAAAGGCAAGTTTTCCATCGTCAGCCGCAAGTTGTCTTTCATCGGTTTTATAAGAGCATGATATCTTTCTACGGCGAGGAATGTCAAATTGATGATGCTAACAGTTGTTGCGATGTCAACGGTTTCGTTACCCGTAAAGAACTTACACAGAACGTCCCCTGCTATACCCGACGGGTGAATCTTAGCAAGAGCGATTGCATATATAGCTGGGCACCAAAGCAATGTTATGATGTCTGCCACCGCTAAGTTTACCAGGAGATAATTGGTCGTAGTGTGCATAGAACGAGTTCTCTTTACCACAGCTATAACTAGAAAGTTTCCTGTTATTCCCACGAGAATGACAAGTGTGTACAGACACAGTAGTATGACTTCCAACATGTTTCTTTCTTTATGTACTATATCTTTTCAACGCAGTGTGGATAACTAATAGATCTCTCTGAAGTTTTTTTGTAACAAGCGTAGTAATTCTTAATTCCACGGTCAAGATAATGGGGTAAAATCCAGAGTTGTTCTACCGCTCTCTTTGTAACAGTTTCAAACACTCCGATTGTTGTTGATTTTATTGGTTCCAACTTGTTTGTGTGTAGGCAAATTAAGCTCAGGTTGTTGCTTACCTGAATTTTTGGTTCTACTAAGAACGTTTTTTATACGGTTGACAGCGAACCGGTGTTGATTTTTTATTCATATCGTAAATCATCAACGTTCCTCTCTTCTCTGTAGGTGCTTACCAACCTTTTGACACAAAATCCTAGTTATTACAAACAATTCGCAAATTCAATTATGGAGATCTACGCATAGAAAGAAAAAGTGTTCTTTGAAAGACCAGATAAAATACATAATTATACATGTTTTTTACTCTTCAACTAAGATTTAGAAAGCTTAATTTTTAACAGCAACGGTTATTTTTGTTTCGAATATATCAAACTTAATAAAAAGAAGCTACACAAAAATTAAGATTCATATTACAGCACATTTTATGGTAATAAGCAGATTAAGCACCGCGTAAAGGGTAATGTGGCAAACGCCAGAAATAATCTCGCAGCTAAATCTCTTAATAGAAGAGACTGTATATCAGCTTGTTTGTTTTCGATCCGGTTTTAGAGAACATAGGGAATGTTATGTATGTAGTCTTGGCGAGCGTACCTGCAAATAATTTTTTGTCACATTTTTGTTTTTTTCCATTTGCCGTTTCATGGTTAAACTCTCCAATAAAAACCAAAAGATCTTCTCCGTGCTTTTAACAGCACTGTGACCAGCCTAGGCACTTTAGAGACGTTCTTTGAAATACCTTTTAAGTGAACAAACGTGAAAAAACTGAAAGTCAAGCAACGTTATTTAGCAAATTGCCTTAACGATAAAAACATTTAACTGCGCCTTCTTGGGTTCCGTTTCTAAGTATTATAAAGAAAGCAACTAAGCGTACCTTTCGAACCGCGATTTATGGGATGGGACGAACGCCTTGGTGACAAACATACAAACTTTGTCAAGGTCCTGGCTTACGGCTGAGATTTGCACTAGTAGGATCACTTTGGCATCAATACTTGCTTGTGTCTTTTGGTTTTCACAAATGATCTTTCCTTTTATAAGTTAGAGCAGTATCTTCCCAATTGTAATAGACTTTACTTTGGTTGTTTACCAGCTATTATTTCTAAAATAATTGATTTTCCGATTACCTTATCACCTGCACGCCCAAAGATCTTTCCCTAATTGTCAGCAGCTGCAAAAAAGTAGTGCAGCTTGTTTATGCTTTCCCGATTGAAACTTTCCCGTTCATTTACATTTGTTTTTAATTTGGTAACCGGTACAAGTATCACAGGGTTGTAACGTACAGCTTTCACCAGTATCAAAAATTTGTGTTTTTCTCTTTACTCTCAAATTTATCATTTTACAAAATCAGTATTGGAAATTCATCAATTTAAATGAGATAAACGATTTTGTTATCGGTAAAGCTTTGTTTATTTTGTATTTTGACAGATTTTGTGGCCCTTCAGTTTGAGACTTAAATGATAGGTTTATACTAAGTGCTAACCGAGTTTAGATTTTGATTGATTAACCAATTTTTCTTTGCTTTTTCCAATCCAATTTAAAAGACATAGATCACATCGTGCAGCTTAATCTGTGCCAAATGAAATATTGCGTTTGCAAAAACACTTTTGAAAAGTGATTAATATCAGCTGTGTAAAATTTGATTATGAATCATTTTACTTTTCGCAACCGTCGCGAGAATAAAGAAATTTGCATGTGTGATAACGCGTGAAAACAACGAAGTAGTGCATGCGTGTACCCCAAAACCAACCGTTTTCTTGCGAAAACCGACAACCGAGTCGTGTACCATAGGGCGAAAACAGACTTTGATGTTCGACTTTAACTTTATATTTCTTGCGAAAACGGAAATTGATATCCGACTTCCAGTTTTCATTTTCGTGAATGGTCAAAAACGGTTTTGGGATTAAATTTTGTAATTTCACGTTTCTGTTTTACAAGAAAAACTGTTTTTATATGTTTCTTTCACTTTAAAACGTGTTAAACATATCCTTTAAAACACGTACCCTTTAGAAGCTACGTATTTTGAAAAGCTTGGAATTTTTCCGCCAGTTGCGGAGTTAACATGAAAATAAAATCTCTCCATCGAAAACGGAATCACAAACAAAAACTTGTATGCATGAAGAAAGTCAAATACTGCCAGCGAATTCGACTTAACTACCTTAATTTCTTAGATACACTAACATTCCCTGGAAATGTATTAGCATGTCTAAATACCATTTGTAAGATTAAAACAAAACAAAATACAGTATAATAATCAGGAGTCTTTGCTCAGTTAAATTTTTGATATAGAAAGGAAAGAGTGACAAAGAAAACAGTGTCGTAAGAGATATTCATCTGATGGAGTCCTAACCATTCGTTAAATAATTTTTTTGAACAAAATATTTAATCTTTTGTGATTTAACGAAATCAGTGCAAGATAACTGGAAACTTTTCGTTAAGTTGAAGTACTTTCATTTATTTTTTTTTTTTTACTAAACATAGAACGAAGATATATCGAAACGAAACCCGCTTTTCAGAAAATATGCTGAATACTGAGCAGGGAAACCTCCAAAGTTCATAAGGTAGTTTCAGAAACACATGTGCTCGCAATCTTGATCAATGGTTTGCCTTATTACTGAAAACGCTTATCATACGTTCTACCTAATAGATAGGAATAATTTTTATCCTCTCTCGATTTATAAAGAAATAATTTTTGTTAATCACTGTGGACTTTGTGTAGCCAATATGCGAATCCAGCTGTTCTGAAATTGTTATAGATTATATCAAACAAAACTTTTTATATCAGTTACTCCTTTGGTCCTCGACAGTTGTTATCGTTTTGTAATGACCGATTATATTCCTAATCACTTATCTTAACAGTACTCTTTTGTTCAATCTTTGCAAAGACATTGGCATTATATTCGTTAGCAAATGTTTGTAACAAAACTAAAGATTGTAATTTAAATGGCAGAATAAATATGTAACTAACGCCAATTAGTATTTTGAGAAAAAAATAATCATTCAAAAATTCATTTTCCAAAACTGATGTTGAAGCAATACAGAAGTTTGCTTATCCTGCAAAAATGGTAAAGTACGGGTTTCAATGCAGGGAAATAATTTTATATGGCAACCACGGAAAACAAAAACGTCCTTGGTTAGGGAAAAATTTCTTAATTGCTCGGAGTGAGCACAGCGAACGGAAAGCAAGTCTTATTTCGTACAAGATTGAAACTGTGACTGCATTTTCTGCTATTCAGCGGAAAAGCTACGCACGCGCGAGATGATAATAGGAGAGGCGATTTTCTTGTTTGGGCACATTTTCGGGATTTATGAGTCGCGTTTGACTTTATTTCGGTGTATTTTCGCGTTTTACGAAGAACGGAAGGTCAAATCTCAGATGGTTGGCAGCGCTTCGGAAAAGTAAAAGCACGAACTGTCTTGATTACATTCGCAAAAGTCATCGCAGCTTTCAAAATGTGCTGTCAAACGGGTGTAGATTGATTTCTCGTGAGATTCCTCGAATTTTACTTGTATAAACTCTCGAACTTTAAGTGACAGGCACACGGATTTTTAGTTTGCATTTTATGTGGGATTGGTTTTGAAAGCCAGCTTATATCCTTAGTAGTTCAAAAAACGTCTAAAAGCTTGCGTTAAACTGTACACAGCTCTTCACTCGTTTGATTTACGGAATGAGCCAAACCGCGGTTTGTTAGCGTAGAGTTCGCAGAATTAAAATGTGCACTAATTGAACTAGGCCACGTTTGCACTACGCAAAAGTATTTCATTTGTTGTTTTAAAAATTAAGACTCGCGCAGTCACTGCTTCCTGCCATTCAGTAAATGATCGAGTTGGAAAGGAACACCGCTCCGACCGCAGTCTCCGAAAAAAGCTTTCGGGCACATCACTCTCATAATAGTAGTTCTCGAACTATGACTCTTCAGGACGGGGACATTATGCCGTTGGTCTAGTCTCTCGACATTCCATGAACCCACACGCTTGTCGATAGGAGTAGGCTAATGATCCAAAAGCAAAATGATGATTTCAGTGCCGCGAGGACGAGAAGAAGTTGTTGATTTGCTAGAACAAATTGGTGCAAAATAAAAAACATACAAAGAAAAGCTGCAAGATTTCGCATGAACATGTGGTGACCTCGAAGCAGATAGGTTCAATTGTCCGCGTGCACGACTTGTAACAGGATCCGGTGTGAAATGATTTGACAATTGAGAAAACAAATAAGAACTCGTTTTTATTAGTGCAAACACGACTTACAATCATTTTTTTCGATCCGCGAAATTTTCTAAAACTTTGGTAATAGCCCCGCCCAGATTTTTGTAGAAGTGCAAACGGTGCCATAGTCAACAACAGGATGTCATAGAAAATTGCAAATCTTGTTCGTTATACCAACTAAATACATTAATTGTCTCGTTGACTCTTTATTAGAATTATCAAGATCACACAAAAAATGTTCTGTAAAATTATTTTCTTACCACAATTCATTACTTTTCCATTCTTAACACACAACCATTGTAAGCAATATTTTCCACGTCATCTGCTTCGTAGCCTGGTTCTTGTCTTACCTCGCTAATTTTAATTCTGATCTACCACTAATCTGTTTTAGGGTCAAGAAACTTACACAGAACGTCCCCTGCCATACCCGATGGGTGAATCTTAGCAAGAATGATTGCATATATAGCCGGGCACCAAAGCAGTGTTGTGATGTCTGCTACCGCTTATTTTTTCTAGGTGATATTTGGTCGTCGTGTGCATACAAGGGTTCTCTTTACCACAGCTATAACTAGAAAGTTTCCTGTTTCAGTCAAGTTAACGGGGTAAAATCCAGTAAAGTTGTCTTACCGTTGTCTTGGTAACAGTCTCAAACAATCAGACTGTTCATCGTTTTATTGGTTCCAACTTGTTTGTTAAGGCAAATTAAACTCAGGTTGTTTCTTACCAGAATTTTGGTTTTACTAAGAACGTGTTTTACACGGTTGACCGCGTACGAGCGTTGTTTCTGTAATCATCTTGTAAATCATTTAAAAAATGTCTTGTCTGTAGGTGCCTACCCCCCTTATGGCACAATCTTTTAGTTATTACCAACAACTCGCAATAACATAATCAGTTGCGGGGATCTACACATACAAGAAATCAGTCGTTGCTTGTGATTTTTGGTCCATATAAGATATCATTTTATTAGATACTAGCATCTGCTCCACCGTAATAGACTTCTTACGAGCAGCTTTTAACAGTATCGAACATTTTCAATTAGTATTTGATTTCCGCCGTATATACTGTGGTGTGTTTTTCACTTTACTCTCAAGTTTATTATTTTACAAAATCAGTATTGGAAACAATTTTGTTATCAATAAGCTTTGTTCATTTTGCTTTTTGACAGTTTTTGTGGCCCTCCAGTTTGATTTTAAAATAAAAGCGTTAGTGGCTAGAACTTTTTCTAAGTGCTGATTTATCCCGATTTAAAGTTTAATTCAGATTTTTATTTTGATTTTACCAATTGTTCTTTGCTCTCTCCAACTCAGTTTAAAATACATGGATCACATCGTCTTGCAACTGATGCTGTGTCAAATACTGAAATATTGCGTTTGCAAGGCTTTTTGAAAACATGACTTATAAATTTTAAAATAACTTATAGCTTTGTTAAAGTTGATTATAAATCATTTTATTTTTCGCAACCATCGCAAGATTAAAGCAATTTGCATGTGATGTTATGTTCGACTTCCAGTTTCTGTCTTCGTGCAAGGCCAGTAAACGGAGTTTGGAGTAAATTTTCAATTTTACGACGTTTCTATTTGATCAAAAATAAAAATAGGGATTTTAAAAGTCGTTACCTTATTTCCGTTTTTTCAGCCTTTTTTAAATTTAAAAAGTATCAAACATATCCTCCAAAACATACACCTTTTAACAGCTATGTATTTTGAATAAGCTTGTAGTTTTTCCACCGAGTGCGGGCTTTACATGAAACAACACAAATCATTCTCTCTGTTGAAAACAAACCTCAAACATAAACATGTATGCATGATGAAGAAAATAGAAACCATAAAAGAAAGTTGCAGAAAAACTCTCTCTGTCGAAAACGGAATCACAAATAAAAAAAACTGTATTCATGAAGAAACTAAAATACCTCCAGCGAACATTAAGTTCTTAGATACACTAAGATTCCATGGCAATGTAGTATCATGCCTAAAACAAAGCAAATACAGTATAGTAATCAGAAATCTTTGCTTTTAAGGTGTTTAATATAGAAAGGAAATGGTGACAAAGAAAACAGTGTCGTGAGAAAGAGTCCTAACCATTCTTTCAATAACTTTATCTTTAAACAATATATTTAATCTTTGGTGATTTAATGAAAACCTAGACAAGGAATCATTGTAAGATTATCATAAAATTTTCGCCGATATTGAATAACAGAACTGAGGATTAAGTTAAAGTATATTTTTATTCATTTATTTTACTAGACACGGAGATAGATTGGACGAAACCATCGTTTTGAAAATTTGCCGAATACTGAGTAAGGAAACCTCCAAAGGTCATATTTTAGTTTCAGGCATACCTGCCCTCAGAGTATGGATCAATGGATTATATATCCGCTAACCATCAGATCAAATAATATTTTCTAGATTACATCAAACAAAATGATTTATATCGATTACTTATTTGGTCCACCGCAACTGTTATCATATTTAATGACCCATTATATTCCTAATCATTTATTGTAATTAGTCTTCTCTACATTACCAATTTTTTAAGACATTACTCTATTCACTAGCAACTGTAGCAATTGAGTTTACCATACGTAAAAACTACTTTTAAATCAGGGACAATTATACGGAAATAATCATATATGGCGACTACGAAAAACAAAACAAAAGAAAAAAAAAACTTTGATCAGGAAAAAAATCAATTTCTTAGTTTAGAAAGGTTGGTTTTGTTTTACAGTGGAATAAACAATACCATCACCATTAGCAGTATTTAGTTTACCTAAAAAAGGGAAGTGTGTTAAAAAGACAGTCTATCATAAAATCAAACCGTGTCTTATGAATGAAAGTGATCTAAAAATCAGTACATCCAGATCGTTGGTGTTCGTGATATTATATAAGATTGACCCAATGCACATTGTTGCATATCATTCTCAATAGCAACCTTTTAGGACAACTGTTATTCTGGGTTGTATGTAATTTACAGACCACGACACCAGTGATTCCCTACTCGTTTTTTTTAATAATGGTAATAATAATAATAATAATAATAATAATAATAATAGTTTAATAAAAGCTATAATAGTAATTATAATAGTAATAATAATAATAATAATAATAACAACAACAATGACAATAATAACAACAATAATAATAATAATAGTAATAAACAAATAATAATAGGTAGGAAATCGTAAACCAACACTGGAATAATCCTGAGATATCATCATATATTCAAGCAGTGGAAGAACGTACCAGATATCGTGCTAGTAGACACACTAATCAGACAACAACTACTAAACACAAAAACGTAGAGAGAGCATAAGCTGCAAGAACACACAGACGACCTAACCTGTTGTTTTCGAAAGACAAAGAATCTGTTACACTTATTGTTTGTAGCTGTTTTAAACTGGCACAACGACAGAATGCTAAACCAAATCTACGATGCATTACTGGACAAATATGGACACGAACAATCGGACTACTCCTTACCACGGTACGAAAAACCTACTCCACAACCCAGCCAAAAAAATGATGACCCAATGGAATATCCCGTGGCACTTAGAGAAAGCCCCCAAGAACGGAGCAAACAAACCTGATATTAGTATAGATGACAGTAAAAACAAGGAATGGATTCTGATAGAAGGACCAGTATGCACCTCATTCACAGAAAAGACCAAGTTCAAGCGAGAAAAATATGTGGATCTCAAACTGGGAATCAAAAGCTTATACCCAGGATATAAAATCAGATATGTCACTGTAGTATTTGACTATCTAGGAGCCCATCATAAAGAACTGAATAAAGATCTAAAGGTATTGTTATAACAACAGGTCGTTAGTCTTACCATTAAACGCTCACAGAAATGGTTTATCTCACAGAATTGTGAAATTGTTAAGAGATTTATGAACCTGTAGAATAATGAGAGACTGATTATAGTGTTAAGTAACTCAAGAATGAACGTAACTAGCTTCATATAGAAGGAACTTTTAATTTATTGCTTTTACCTTAGTTGTACAAAGACTTTTGTCTTGTAATACACTTGTTTTATACCGTTATGTTTTGTATTGTAAAAGCTAGATAGAATGTATAATTTTAAAGTCCACATTGCCTAGGCTAAGCCCTAAATGATTTTGATTTATTTATTGAGATTTTGCCAATAAAATTCACCATAAAAATAATATAGTGATAATAACAATAACAATGACAACAACAGTAATAATAATCAGATAATGCTAACAATATTGATAATGATAATAATAACGATAGTATTTAACTCATTTTGTAGATAACAGTTCTAGTGTGAGGTCCTGGGTTCTCAGTATCTATAAAAGTTTTAAAAATTAACTGATAAAGCTGTGGCCCTCGGTGCGCACTTTACCCCCTTCTTCTGTTAGTGCTACGTTTTACGGGTATTTAAAACTAAAACTACGCGAAGCAGAAGAAAGTCGAAACAGACGCTGGAGTCACTGAGGATCGAGCCGGGGACCTTCAGCTCCGAAGGAACTGAGCTACGCCTTCTCCTAAAATCATTACAAATAATTTAGAACATAGCTAAAATATCTAAAACATACAGAAGATGTTACATGATAACGCGAACAAGTAGAGTTTATCTTCGAGTGGAAAATAAAGTTTCACGAGTAAGCGTAGCGGGGGATCCGCTCCCCCCCTCCTTCCCCTGGGCGTAATTGTTAGTAAAAAGAGCTCAGTCGTTCGAGCGTTAGCCAGATAAACTTTTAGATATATATTTTTACTTATGCATAGTTATGATTTTAAAATATGGAATTTAATTGTTTTAAACGTCGCAGCGCACTTCGTATGCATTTAAGCCTTAGTTAAATTTGGGACATTTAAAATTGAAAGTGTAAACCTGTCGCCACACTAGTACTTGTGTTCATTATTCGCACTTGTGAATTTGTACATTTACACTCGTACATACGTTGAAAACACTGAATTGGTTAGATGAGGCATTTACGAGTTAGTAAATACAGCTGTTTAGTCGATACTAAAATCGAAGGAAACTTTGGGGTTCAAAGAGCACATATAATTTATTGCTACTGCATGGCATTGACTTTGCTTAATGTAGAGCGTAGGTTCTTCATAATACAATTATTATCACTGACATCATCATTATAATTTACCACTAAATATTAGTGTACGCAAAGTTCCTTTCGGTTCCAGTAGCAACTATTGAGTTATGACAACCTCTTTTGAAATAGCTATGTATAAGGGAAACAGGCGACAGTATATATGACTATTGAAAGCTATAACTTGTTTTACCAGCAATACGGAACCCTCGTGATGTCTCGCTGAAATCCTCAAACCTTTCTACCTTCGAGTGCAAAATAAAAGGGTAATTCTACACTTATTAAAATTAAAATTTGCATTAACAACGCTGAAAAGTTTATACATTCATATTATCTATGTTCATCCTTTGTCGATTACCCCCATTTTCTATGTTGGGTATATACTAATGCTATTGTTTTAATTGTCCTCGATAACGTTTAATTAGTAACGCGATTTCAGAGGATCCCAGCCGGCCCTTCCCTTCCTTAAGCTCTTGTAAAATTCGTAACTCTTTGAAATTTCCAAATATTCTGCACAGACTGGAAACGATAGCTGCAAGTCGCGTACATTAAACAAAACCAGTGGTGTACAAAAAAGGGCCATTAAAATCATGCTATAATACAACATTTCAACTGAAATTTTTGAGAAAAGTAAAAAAAAAATAGGTTTCATGTATTTAAAAAAAAGCGCATCAGTCTACAAGCAGGTAAACCAACGTTACAGCGGTTTGAAGTTAGAAGACCAATTGCTGTCTGTTTTCTAACCAGATGTACATATACACATATACATGGAGCCCGTTAACAGGTAAGGGGTCCTCTGAGAAAAGAAGACGTCTTATAACCAAATCAGTACTTATTTTCAAATACTCTTAGATCTACGAGTAAGGTTTTCACCTCATATTGAAGACAACGAATAGCAGTTTAGCGATTTTTGGTTAGATTTTGACAATTCAAGGCGACTTTTGCGTCAATTGCCCTTAAACCCTGCCACTGCCCCCCTCCCCCTTCCCCTAAATCACCCTTGCACTTCTCTCTGTTTCTGTGGTCGGACTTTGTTTCATTTTCCGTCGAGAACGACGATCTTAGCTGCAAATAATCTTCACTCTTATTGCGCTGAAAATGGCGTGATCTAAGGTCTTAGGCGCGAAATGTTTTGTTGAGGGTAAAAGGATTTCGTAAAATTATGCTAGAGAATGAAACAAAGTACAGCAGAAGTCAGCTCTTTGTAACAGATATCGAACGGAAAAGCAAAACACTAAATCAATTAACTAATAAAAGATCGAATCACAATTGTTTCTGATTAGACGTCCAAATAAGCAGTAATCTGAATGAAGTTAAACAGAAAAAAGTTTCTAGTCTTTCGGACGTTCTTCAGGAGACCTTAATTTCCCGTTGACGCGCTAGTAACGTATATTGTGTATATAACGTATAGTGCGCGATATAACATGATATGAATATGGTTTGATACAGATAACTATGTCTATATAACCGTACTTTTTCTTGACATTTTATGTTAGTTTTTGGATATGAATAGTTTGTTTTAACCGAAAAAAAATACATGCAACTATTCTTTAAAATTTAAAGTATTTACTTTTTTCATCATTTATTCATCCAAGCAATATTTGTCCTTTTTCTTTATTTACGGGGCAAAACTGAAACCAAGTCAATTTTCACTATTATTGTCGATGATATTATTATTATTATTTTTATTATTATTATTATTATTATTATTATTATTATTATTATTACTATTATTATTATTATTATTATTATCGTTATTACTTTCGTTAATACTATTGTTGTTATTATCGATATTGTTATTATGTTCAAGGTTGGGAATATTTGCCATTTCTGCATCCTGTACCACACTTCTGCGACATAAACAACACACGGTCTTGAACCCGCTCCGATAGTTAGCACTTCGAAATGCATATAAGATTGGATTTAAACTAGAATTTACTATCCCCAACAAACCAAAAACTCGGAATACCATCAGCATAGCATCCTTACTCGTTCCCAAGTTTTGATATCCGATAAAGGAACAATAGATTACTAAGATTGTGAACGGTATATATGACATGTAGAAAACAATGGTCACAAGCAACAGTGTCTTCGTAAGTTTTCGTTTTGCCACAATACTTTGTGAAGCTTCACCTTGGGAGAAAACTGTTTTACTAAAGTACATGCCTCTGATGATTTGTGTGTAACAAAAGGTGATAACGAAAAACGGTGTGATCACTAAGATGGCGAAAATGGTTGTCACATAGGCGTTCATTGTGTGTGCCAACTCTAGATTCCAGGTGTCGATGCACCTCTTCAAAGACGCATAGTACTTGCTGTTTGTGAAAACGGGTAGCATTAGCAGAACCGACGCCGCCCAAACCACGGGGATTACAAACTGACATTGCTTCTTCGTTAGTCGTCTTTTGGTCGCATAAGGTTTTACCAGAGCATTATATCGCTCTATGGATAAAATCGTCAATGTTAGTACAGAAACAGCCATGGCGATGCTTGTTACTCCGTTTCCAGCAAAGAACATGCAGACCAAGTCCGCCAATTCTTCCGGAGGCTGGTAGCCTGACACGCTAAACCCCAAAACAACGGGTGCCCACAGTAGAGTGATGATATCTGCTACGGCAAGATTTGTTAAGAGAAAGTTTGTGGTCGTTCTCATTTCACGTGTCTTGGCCACTATTGCTATCACTAAAGAATTCCCGGTGATTCCAACAACGAAGACAACTGTATAGATAACTGATAGAGTAACGACCCAGAGACTGACGGAGGCCATTTCATGAACTTGATGTCCTAGAAATCTTCAAAGAAAAAAAAACCCTTTATGTCTTCTTCAAAAGCGACAGATTTGTCGAAGATTCGGCTTTTGTACTTACTCAGTAAGTCATCCGATGGTACCTATTTAAAAGGTTTATATTACAAAGATGTTTCTGTAGGATACTAACTGTAAAGCATCAAGTTCATTGAACGAATTAGTCAAATCGAAAGACGCCCTCATAAGACTGTGCTCATATACAAGACATCAGTATACTGGTTGCTTATGAGAGCTTGCCACAACTACTTATAATAGTAAAATCGTCGTGAAAATTGCTGTTTGCTTCTAACTGCTTAATTAGTTGAATAGCTTCATGTACACTTACGGCACTTTAAATATGTTTGGTTATCAGGTAATTCCTCTGTATCCGCAAAGATACACTGTTTATGCAATCCGTATCCGATGGAAAATGTGCTCTTCAAAAGTTCTCAAAAATAAATTTACTTGTCCCAGGATCATTCGCTAGGTCTTGTTCCGAATGTTTCTGTCTGCTAAAACCCACACTTTTTTATCACATATAACATTTTTTTATGAGTTTAAGTAATTGTTGTTTAGTTTCGACTCCTGGCTTACTTTTTATTTACCTCCCCAAAGTTCAACATGAGGTTAAGGTTTTTCATCTGTCTATTGTGATATATTGTAGTGCATTAATCAAATTGTTTTTGTTTGCTTGTGATAATCAAACTGTTTTCTGTCTGAAACAGAACTGCATGTAGACTCAGAACACTGCAACGTTAAGACCAACAATTTATACTTGTAAAAATGTTCGAACAGTTTTCGCTGATAGTCTGTCTTTTGATAAAAAAAAAAAGCCAAAGAAAGCTGTTATGGTTAGATGTGATGTTTTGCTAATTGTTGTGTTTGGATTGAATTCGTGGGAGTAATAAACTAATACAGTTTTAAGAGTTTTGATTGAAGTCGCTCACAAAGGGGAGCCGAGAAAATCTCAATCTTTTGAGCCAGTATCTACAATCAGTAGTAATTGAAATTTGCAATCGGAAGTGTTGTCAAATAAACTTGCGTTGTGATTCGTTCCTCAGTGCAATCATAGAGGAAATGACTAAACTATAAGATGCTTTAAAAGTTACAAGCGGAAGTGTTCTTTAATAAAATTACGTTTTTGTTCGTTGGTGTTAATCGCACAACTACATTTGGACTATTAAGTTTGCTTTAAAGATTGCAATCGGAAATACTTAACATAAGCTTGTGTTTTCGTTCGTTTCTATAAAGTGTTTAATTATGAGGACTATTTGTAAAACTTGCCGTAGATTGCGTGCGTTGCCGGAGATTTTAACAACAGGGAGTGAGAGTAAGAGATAAATAAAACAATGCTCCTTTATAAATTGTTTGATTGTAAAGTTTTTAACAAGTCGATAAAGAACATTTTTAAATCCTACCTGGAATCCAATCAATCTCAACATGACGGAAATATGTAGAGCTTCATCGCAAAACTCAATCCTCTCTCTACATTTACTGCTGTTAAAGTACTGGTATTAAAACGATTGTGACAGTTATCTTGCCCTTTCTTCAGTAAACAAAAAACTATGAGACAGCAATTTTTTATTTCATATTTATTGCTTTGTAACATAAGCTAACAAAGCTGCAAACTTAATACAGTGGTGTGAGTGTGTGTGTGTCTGGGGGGGGGGGGGAAGGGGGGTCGTTGAATACACGGGAACAAGGATCCGCCTGTACCGTTCAGTTTCAACATTTCAAATACATGGATACTTCTCAACTTTCTTTATTTTTTATTTGCAATATTTGGCGTAGCTCAGTTGGTCTGTTTAGACCCAATAAATCCTGATTCATGTAGCTTTAGCTTCAAATACTTGTGAAACAGGACACTGACAGAGAAGGGGGGCGGGTTGTAAAGTGCACATCGAGGGCCACAAGTTTATCAACTTAAAATGACTATCACCTGTTACTTTCGTTAAATAAAGTTGCATTACTTTTACTTTTCTCAGTTTTCCTTTAAGAGTATGAACTAAAAAATTTCGCCAAATCTATGACTAATTCAAAATTGCATTGCAAAAGAGCTTACGATGGCTAACTTCAGATGGCTAACTGAGTCATAAAACCTTTATACACTTTTAAAATGAGCTCAATAATTATATCTCGCAGTGTTGTAGTATAATTTGTACTTTTTCTCAGTCAAATTTATGTTGTTAATGATTTTGATTATCTTCTTTTGTTAAGTTCACTATGCATCTTATGTACTCCATAAGTATGTTCAGGAAATTTTACAATATACGTTTCAAGGAAAATACTATTGAGGAAAAACCTTAAAAGTAAGGTTTAATGCCATTGTCAGTGTGTCAAGTAGTTCTATGAAACAGTCAGCCTTTTGTTTTTAAAATCCCTGTTCTATGCAATAATGACATTTAAAACAGTATTTTGAAGAATTGTTAATACTACAGTTTATGAGCTAATGCGAGAATTAAACAATGAAATTTCCTTCAAAAATACTCTGCAAAGCAAACTGAAAATGTTGTAATATTGTCATTTATTCTTAGTTTTGTTGTATTATAATTTTCGTTAAACTGAACTTTATTAAATTTTGCTAATTGCTTTCATTGCATTTTACGTTACCGAGCTTATTGTGTTTGACGTCAGTTTTGTATTTAATTTAGCGTTAACAAGTTTATTGCTGGTATTACATTTTGCCTCAATTGTTTATTTCATTTTGCGTTAGCAAGTTGATTACATTTTTCAGCCCGGCGCATACCCCAAACGGGCTTTATGAGTCACGTGATCGTGGTGTTTAGGATCTGAACGCTATAATTTTGTGTTTCAAAGCACATTTCTTGCTTGTTCCAAATCCCTTTTCCATGAAACTTTGCAATCCTACTCGTGAAGGACTGTTAAATTAGAAATGAACAAGAAACTATGCGGCGTAAGTCTTCCAAGGGAAATTTTGGATGCATTTCAGGTTACCGTAGTCACGAAAAGTGATAAATTAAGGCAGGAGAAGTAAAGCATTACCTTGAAAAAATGATAGCTGAAATGTACGATGAAATCTGGTCAGTTTTGTGAAACATCAAAATTTGGGGAGAATCTCTGGTACAGTTGCCATTGTAGGTTTTTTTTTTTTTCAATTAATATATCATTTGGTAGAATGCTTACCCCTAGCCAGCCAGCTGACAACTCTGTAAATAGATTAGACAACACAATAATGTGTTCTTGCAATTTTGAGGTCAAAATAATTATAAAGTACTGATCATGATTTAATTAACAATACTTACAATAAAATATATGGACATAGCCAGAGGAGATTGAGAAAGGAAATGAAAGCTCTTAGTCATATGCCCTAGCTTAAATTGCAGAAGTAAATTGCGTTTAAACTTTCCTCAACAGGACTTTGCAAGTACCTCTTCATAATCCTAACAGACAGCATCAACAAAATTAATTTGAAATGATTAGATGAGATTTTTATTTGTAATATGCTCATGGAGAATCAAAATGATCTTGACAAACTTGATTTGAACTTTAACACAACCACATGCAAGTATAGTGTAATCGATTGTATAGGCACCATCGTTCTGCCATTTCTTCTCTAGCTTACAAAACTAAAACAACTTGCAAACGCAAGCACGAACTGTGCCTAACCATATGTATCAAACTACTATTTAATCAAAAGCGACTTGGTGATAGGACTGAGCTATGTCTATGTTAGAGTATACTAAACCACGAAAGTTCGCGAAACTTTCCAGGTCAGTGACAACTTCACGGAGAAATAGGATCATCTTTCGACTTTCTTCTTCCTCGTCTGGTCTGTATCACCGCTAAATGTAATAACGACAGCAAACGTAATACCAACCGCAAACGTAAAAAAAAATTAACGCTAAATGTAAATCTAACCGCAAATGTAATAGCATTTAACGCCAAATGTAATAAACCGACCGACCGTAAATGTAATACAACTTAACCTCAAATGTAATAAGACATTTTATATTCAAAATACGTCCTGCAGCATATGGTTGTACACTGAACCTTGTTATTTCGAACCCAAATGCCTCTCTAATAAACGCCCCTCTTAGCAAACTTTCTAGATAACTACTTTAATAATCACTGAAAATAATATACCCCGTTTGAAGCTTGCGCCGGACTGTTTTTCGTAAGTTCTTATTACATTTTGCATAAGTATTGCATTTTGTGGCATAACACTAACGATCATATTTTTGCGATGTTATGAAACTGCAAATGCACGAGCCCGCGCGCCATTTTTACTAGCAAGGCTCATACTAAGTGTAACCTCGGGACGACACAAGTTCAGTACAAATACGAACGGCTGTACTCATGCATCGTCTCGTGAACATGTGATAAAATAGTACCGCTGTTTATTATTGTGTACTTTGGTGAACCGGCCATTAAAGCGGCAGTATTTATCGATTAAAACAATTACTAACTGATAATGACTACCTAGATCCATTTTATACCACGGAAACTCATTTTATGTATGTTTCACTGCAGTTTGACTGACAAGCCATTTAATTCAATTAAAGAAACATGTGTTGAATTTAAATGAAAAATCTTTAATAAACACTGCGTTCGAAAGAGCACTGAGCGTGAAACCTATCTTCGGTACCGGGCCTATTATGAAACGCTCCTAGTATAAAGTCTTGCAATGTGTTATGCCAACTGAACACTAAACGAAAAATAATCCGTTCAAGAAACTGATTTGTCATACATGAAAAGTGTTGTGGTACAGTATTTACGCCTTTTCCTGTGCGGACTGCATTGAATGTGTCAGATACATGCACGGAAAGTAAAGAGTCGGATATTAATTGCAAAGTCTGTAGCTCATTGTTTAGGGCTCGGCAGTTTTTGCACTGTCAAGCACACGCGCTAGGGTTTGTAGTTTGTGATTGGTCAAGTCTGAGCAGTACCTGTTTGTAAGAAAAGCCATGAAAATACGATAAGCAGCCTAAGAATGAATACATTTCAAAGAAGATAAACATTTCTAAAAGCAAGACTGAAAACAGGTGCATTGGTGACAGAGGTGGAATAAAACCCGACTAAAATTGTAAACATGTCAAGAAAGCTGCACAAAAAGGCAAAAATCCAAGCTATTTTTAATAGCGATGTAGATGCAAGCCATTAAGGTGAATATATTTTCAAACTTACACAAATTAAACAATTCTCAGAACGGAAAGCAACTAAGCCATTGACTTAAATGCAACGATCTCAGTAAAGCTTATATGTTTAAGTTTATTCTTAATACGAATTCTAAGTGCTTATTATTTATAACTTGAGTCGTGCTGTCAATAACTTCCATTAGTGCTTTTCTTTCCAGTAAACACTTGACAGCGGTGCATTACACCTATTTTCAACTACGGTTAGGCTTAGCTGGGGAAGGCAGATCTGGCAATCATGTACTTATGACATATTAGACAGCCAGTTGATGCGTGAGGCGGCATCAGATGTCTATTTAATGGGGTTTCAAATGGATTCTTCGTTACGTCTGCTCACAGCGAGAAATTCAAATATTCAAAATTTCACTTAGCCTGCGTTGCAGCAGCTCTGAGACGCTTGTTTTATTGTAGAATGCTGATTAGGATCCGACATTTTACTGAGAAAAATAACCGAGCTGGAAATCGTAGCCGTCAAATGTAATATCTTCATCATAATCACATGTCTGGACTGAATCGTTTCTAGGAAGGATAAGTGGAAATGGATGGCTCAGATATTGTCTTCTTTACATTATACGCCATTTGTATAACATTTGGTGTCACGGGAAACTTAATGGTTGTTCACGTGGTGAGGAAAACCCGCACTATGCACACAGCCACAAACTTCCTCTTGGTTAATCTCGCTATTGCCGATGCTTTATCGCTTTTTTTCACACCATTTGTTTGGAATACAATTCTTGAAACAATCCATCCGGTGGGTACAACTGGTGACATTGTGTGCGTTCTCCTAACGGGAAATTGTATTATTGAAGTCACTATTGATGTGTCGATACTCACACTTTGCCTCCTCGCCGTGGAAAGGTTCCACGCACTCGTGAGACCAATGGGTGTTCAAAAACGTCTCACACAAGAAAACGTAAAATGTGTAATACCCGGAGTGTGGATTTTCTCCATTCTTTATTGCATTCCTAGTTACCTGGCTTACAGACATGATGTAAACGATAATGGAAACTGCTTGAATGTTTGGGGATACAAATGGGCCAAAAATAACAAAGTGTATGTGATATGTACTTTTGGTGTAATCGTAATGCCGACGTTCTTATTAATATTTTATTGTTATTTGAAAATAATACAAGGGATGTATTTCACCAACGAAGTACTGGCCACAAGCAACCAAGATATCGTTTCAAGGGAAGATGCTCGATCGAAAAAAAGACTTACCGTCATGTTTATAACGGTGACGTTAAGCTTTTTAATTTCGTATTCTCCAATAATCGGAATGACAATTTATGGCCTCGTAAGTGAAAAGGAATCATGGAAGAAACGAGCAAACACCTTAGCAACCCTTCAAGACACATCCTGGCTTCTCGTTTTCGTTGGATGTACTTTAAATCCGTTGCTGTACCATTTACAAAGCAAGAACTACAGACAGGGTTTTAAAAAGATGCTCCGTTGTCAGTACAACTTTAACGAAAGAGAGGGGAGGCACGAAAGAGTGGAGATGTGCAATAATTAGGGGCCGAGGAAATGACTCATGAGGTGTATTGCATAATGAAAAAGCACTAGAAAATTGTTATATTAAAACAAACGTTTCTTAACACATATTTACTTTAGTCTGTTATTGGTTTTTCATCGACGTCACAAAAATACCTTTTTTATCAAGAAAAAAAAATAACAGAAAAATATGTTCTGAGTATCTAAATGCTGAAAAATACACAATCTTACAAAAAAAATGTGATTCAATATGACGTCACAACTCCAACAGTTTGCTTCTCACTTGGCATTACAATCACGGGCGAAACGTTTGGGACAATTTAGGCTTGAAACCCCCCTTCCAACACACCCACTCACGCACTACCTTACCCTCCCATAGCTCTTCAAAATATAAATAGTATTTTATGTTTCCATCTCAGCTGGACTAGATTTTATTTATGTTGACCAGCCGAGACAATAGACCAGTATTAATGCTGCCGACACCGCTGTTAAATGTCTGCGCATGAGCGAACTTGTGTCACCCGGAGGGTGAGTGACAGTTTCAATGCATCTAATTTAGTTTTACCAAGCCTGTTCTGACAAATCAAATGAAAAATTGAAAGGTGCACTATATTTTTAATTTAAAAAAACGGTTTAAATGCACCTGTCAATGTAAACCTCCACCCCCCCCCCCCCTCTCCCTTTCACCCCGGGGAAGTATTGGGAATGGCTGGGACTTGATTGGGGCTTTGGCATGCTGTTTTGCCCGGTGGGGTGGAGGATTTATGCGCATTAGTGCTTTCGTTTTACCCGCGGGGATGGGGGTTAGTCTTCATCTCATTATAGCCTTGCACATCAGTAACCAACCACGTTGCCGATACACGCAATCAGCCAGCTGTCATTACCAACACTCGCAAGCATCTCTGTTATTCAGTACCTTTCCCTAACACTCGCACGCATCTCAGTTATCTAGTACATTTACCTTAACTACTCACACGAACAAGACCTTGTAGCGAGAAGGGACGATGCAAAAAAAAAAACAATAAAACGTTAAAATGACAAAAAAAATGACAAAAAGGTAACTTGATCTACAAGAAGCATATTAGACGGAGTTTGGCCCGAAGGTTGGGGACACGTTCGGCAGTGAGTTTGACAGAGTTAAAGGTCCATACAGTTGGGCATTATCGCAGGCTGGTTTTGCTTTCATTTCTTGACAGATGCTTCCTAGGTGTTGAAGAAAACATAACAACTTTTTTTACTTTCACACAAACATGTCTGCAGTCCAGTTGTCTTCGTGAAATCGGCACGTCACGCACACGAGAGACGTTTTCTCACCTTTAAAGAAAATGTTGAAACAAACTTTCGAAAGACAAAGTGTTAACCTATTATATTTTTTGAGAACCTTGAGTGGAAAAAAAAAAAAATTCCTTTTGCGATACCACGAAGTGCCTCGAAGAGAAGGTGGGAAGTACTTGCATGCACTGCATTAACCAACAGACAGACCACATTTTAGAAAACATTTTATTGGAGTAAAGGTTAACTTAGGCTTACACGCTCATTTTCATCATATTTAATTTACCTAAATTTCGTTCTGCATATTTATAACAATTTTTTTGTTTGTCTGTCGATCAACAAAAGGACAAGTTTAACTGAAGGTTGAGATTACTGTAAACTTGAAAAGCGTCAAGAAATATTCATCTTTTTTTTCAAAAACTGCTCTTGTCATGGTACAATAATTCACATAAACGCTACTTACTTTAGTATATAATTATGTTGGCTGAAATTTTTGAACGCTTGAATTGCGCAAAATTCTGTTAACACTGATCTCTACGATCTATTTTATCTGTTTTCTCAATCTAGTTTGGTCATTAAAAACAAAACACAATTTGTTTGCCATACACGTATTATTGAAAGACTTGCTGAGTTTGTCTGAGGATGCAATTAGATGCAACTAGACCTAGCAAAAAGCTTTTAAAAGCCAATGAATTGATAACCCGGTTTTACCCAGCTCAAGGCAATTTCCGAGTCTTTCGTTTTCAGGAATATATAAACTATATACATAAATTAGCTTATGATGTATGCCAATTTTTCATTGGTTACTAATTCATTCACAACACAACTTAACCAAACCGCGCTTAATTACTCCGGCGGTTACCGAAACAATTTATTTACTACAACTGTTGTGAACTTGGAAAATCCCTCTTCTTGGTACAATTCATCTACAGGAACAATAATTTGTATAGTTCTCTATTCGTTTTAACTATATAATGTATTATTTCATTTATATGAACTTAGTGTCATACAAACTATTTAGAGAAAAGGTCAAACATTTTTATCCACCGGGGACTTGACTTTTAGTGGTCCAGCTGGTGGGTTGGGTTGTCCGCTCACTACCCTCTCCCCCTACTTACCCCCTTGTTTGGCCATTACTTGGTACAAATTGGTAATACAGAGTATGTGCAATACCTATCTTGCTGCTGATTGGCTATGTGAACCCCCGACCCATACCCCTTGAAAGTTGGATCAAACGTTTTATCATCTTCTTCTCTACACTTTCTAACATGTTGATATCAGCAATGACAGACACGAACTGAATCGCGGAGTTTGCTCTGAACTGAACACAAAGTAGATCAAAAGTGCACAACATGAAAATTAGGCAGTTGTCACAAACTTGCTCAACTGACTAAGTCATCATTATTACGATTGGGATGTATGGCGTTCTTCACAGGGCAGCCTTCCTTGTATAATAGAGACAGTTAACTGTTAATCAATGTTGGTAAATTGTCATCTGTTAAGTGATTGACCACGTACACAGCTCCAGCTATATTTCGTTGTACATATGAAAGTTTTCTTTCCTCCATTTGATTCTTCGATTCTGGAACCATATTTTCACTTGTGTCTCGGAGAGGTCTAGGGAGGCTGCCATTTGTTGTCTTTCGGCACCCACCAAATACTGCTGTTTATCGAATTCGTCCTCAAGTTTCTTGAGTTGTTCCGATGTGAAAATTGTCCTTTTGCGGCGTTTCTTTCCAACTGGCTTATTGGTCGGCTCTGGTGTGACCTTTGTCTCTGTTTGTGGCGAACCTGTGAATTCGCATTGAATAATTCAGTAAAAAAAGAAGATACATTAGAGAGTAGACCTGGCACATAATTAGAAGGTTTTTAACTGAAATGGTTATCAGTTGTCCTATTGTACGGTGTTCTGAGTTTCCGCTGATTCGAGGGAACTAACGCTACAAAAGGCCGAAGACAAGTTTCATATAGGTTTAGTTGCATTATGTATAAATACCGTCAAAATAAATCAATATTCCAACATTTAATTAACATCGGATTGATTCGTTTAGGCATTATTAATTCTTATACTGGAAAGGGCAATTTAAAATGTTACCAATAAGAGAAAACGATGGTACACAGTCACATGAATTGTTTGGATGTTTTGCCATTGAACTTTGACCAGCACAATCTCAAACTCGCTGATAACTGAACTCGAAACGATTTTCTATGCAACAAACACTCTCAATTAATTTCACGCTTCACAAAATGTTAGTGGCACTTAGCGTCGCTTTTCCCTGTCTTGGAAACAGCAACAATACACGAAAACGTTATTACCATTTGTGGAGTGTTTTCATATATACGCCGGTATTTTAAAACAGTCTTATGAGTCAGCGAGTCATGAGTGAAAATGCAGATTTCTATCTTTTCAATTGTGTGATTCAGATATATGGTTACATGTAGATGTTACAAAACACGTTTATGTAACATTAGATACTTTTAAATTACGAGCAGTTTTGTTTCCCTGTCCTGTAGAACTTATTTTATACTTTTGCACTTTTATTTTTGAATTTTTAAAACTCCATGCTAGAACAACTCATTGATGAATGATGCTTTAATACGATCAACTATATTTTCATTTCAAAGAAACAGGTAATCGTAACAGGGACCCCTACATCCGTCAAAAACGTTTAGAAACCTGCAAAGCATCTACTTTGAGTGGGTGTGTGTGTGTGTATACATACATATATAGTGTGTATGTGTGTATATGTAAATAAATGAATGCTTTGTTGAATAGGCAGAACTGTAAAGAGCACAACATCAAAAACTTTGAATAGTTAGTGATGGTTAACTTGGGAAGCTTTTACAAAAAGAAACGACGTATTCTTAGCAAAAGAAGTGCAATGGAAGCATTTAAATACATGAACTGAAATGCTTGAGAAGATCGTTTGTAGCCAAGGGAAACAAATTTAAAGATGAGTTCTTGAAACTTGGGAGTTCACCCAAAGTACAGCATATTTTTTATGAAAAAAAGGTTTGTTAAAGTAAGCCTAACCTGCTCAATAATGTGCTATAAAATTTACAGCAAGTTATTTTGCTTGTTTTCCTTAAAAAGTCAACTAAAAGCAATGTGTTGAGTAAAATAGTGGTATTAATCTGGCGGTGTTTCTTTTATCACCGACTTGACATGGACAGATCGAATCGCATAAAGACATATTTCGAGAGAAAATAAAGACTGCATGGAAACCGCATTGTCAACATATATTTGCTTTCTTTTATAAATACTTTATTGACATATGATGGAAAATCGTTATATTAAATTACTGTTTAAACAGACGAGGCATATCCAATCCAATGAAACATGAGACGACAACTTTCATCGAACTTTGAAAGTAATTGGAGTTTACTTTAAATAGATTGCTCTTTACAGTCCTACGCTTATTACTTGGTTATTCTATATCTATATCTAGCAAAAAGAAAATGGCTTAGTTTCCAATGCGTCAAAGAAATAGGAAAAATATCAAACCATAAATTTGTATTGATTGTAACAAAATTCGATTTTGACACCGAATAGCTGTACAGCATATATAAGTTAGTGATATTTATGAAATTTTTGCCAGAGATGCTTCAAGTTTAACCACAAACCCAAACTAGCTTTTTTTTCAGACGTTTCTAGTTATAAGCAAACATTTTGTAGACGATATAGCTTAGGGTGTTACATTTTTGTCATTTTAGACGAAACTGATTCTGTTTTTATGAACAACTGATCGGACTAATGAGAAAATGTCTTAGAAAACAGTATATATTTTATTACTCACCATTATATTTAGTTGATATTAATTAATCAGTTCATGCGCAAGCTTATTCTAAGTTATTGTATTACTAGTTTTGTAAAAAATGATGTACACGCATCTATCTATCTATCTATCTATCTATCTATCTATCTATCTGTCTGTCTGTCTATCTTTAATTCTGTATGTCTGTCTGTCTGTCTCTCTGTCTATCAATGTACCTATTTAAGTTCTTAAAACTAGTTAGCACTAGATTGTTGGTAAAATATGCACTTATATTAACATATAAATGAAGCTGTGAATTAATGTACCTACTCGAAAAGTGAAGAATGCGTTAATGCAAAACCGTCCCGGAAAGCGCTTTTATACCGCTCTAGCCCGCCCAGATGCGCAGTCTAAAAGCACCGATACTCATTTGGACATATCTAGCTATGAAGTGCTAGTTAATGTTTTATAATGAGGTCTGGTCTAATAGAACATGCTATACAAACTTTCTGGAAACAGTTTAGAAAGACTTAATTTATGAAAATATGACAAAAGCCAAGTGCTGTCAACTCCAGAAACTTAAATAGGCTAACCAAAATACTTTTTAGAACTTTCGTATAAATTAGTTTACTCATCTACAAAGCTGCCCAGTTTTTAAACGTAGTCAGATGAACGATATGCGTGGTACAAATGAGGCTGCAGGTGTAACAGAGCAGCAGTTTTTAAACTCGTTCATTTTAAGAGGATTTTTCACGGTTGTATTATTTTGATTTTTAAATCAGTTGTCAAAAAAGCATATAATACCTATTTATCGTCTATTTTACCTTAAAAATAAGCATTTTTTTTTAATCTCTTCATAAAATTTCAATAACAAATTTGAATAGATAAAACATTCTGTTACAACTTGTCACTACCCACCTTCCTTCTTGGGAGCAGCTGGCTTTTCATACGGAGCAAAGCGGGACTCTCCTTTTGTAGGGATGAAACCGGAAGGTCGTCGATCAGATTTTCGCTCTGGGGAAATATTTCGCTGGACTTCCCTGAATTGGTGGGAGCGATGGCTTTGCATTCCGAGTATCGAGCTGACTGAAAACTTCAGATGCGCATCGGACGATTCTGCTTCGGGTACTGGCCGTAGATTAAGCAACGGCCTTGGAACATAATTGCTCCTTTCGCACAAACACATATAACAAGGATACGGATAATATGCAGCAAACCGGTATCTACTTTCTGGCTGCATTTTCTGTGGTTAGCATGTACAATTGCTCGCAATCTTCAAGTCTTTTAACGCTGATGAGCAACCGCGGCTTTTATTAGCAGTCTAAGTGGGCGGTAATTGACCCCGTTCACTGGTTTTACGATTGTATAGTTTTGTTGCTAACTAACAAAACCTCTTTTGGAGGAATGCTTCACTCACAATTAATCCAATAGTTAGACTTTAATGAAGTATTAAGGCCCCGTTCAAAGCACCTTTGCAATTAACAGCAGAATATTAGAATGTTGTGATAGAAATAAAGAACACTTCTAAACATCCACTAAACCTGTCTCGTTACTGAATTTATATGTGCTGCTTGCTTAGTAGGATTTGCTTTCGAGTTTTCGTTTAGTTATATAAGCAAAAAGTACTGAATTTCGTAATTGAACTTTACCCATGAGCTGTGATTTATTAGTATTTAATATGACTAAAACTCAATTATTCTACCATTAGTAAGTGAGCAAGAAATTAGTCTAAGCTCCTGTTGCGTTGTGCAAGAAACGGAAGCTTAATCGTTGTCCTTGACTCGGTTTTAAGATAAAAGATAGATAGCCTGTTTTTAATTTTGTTAAAGAGAACTGGGCATCCAAAAGGTACAAGACCGTTTTTTCCACATAAAATTTTAGAAAATGTGCAAAAACGTCTCATTAGGATTTATGGTTTGGCATAATGCAACCATTCAGTTAAAAATCCATTTAGAAAATGGCACAAAACAATTTGACTACTAGTCTTTCTTAATGGTATCTAAGCGCATTTTTCTTTGCTTATTAGCGTAAATATAATAAAGTCTACACTGTATATGGACAGTGCGAACCCCAATTTTTGCCATTTCCCACCAGTATTTCTTTAATTTGAGCTCTAAACGTTCAAGGGTCTTATTTGTGACCGAATTAGAGATGTTGTATTCTTGAATGACTGCAATATTGAAAGGAAAGTAACCCAAAAGAAAGTTTTCAATTGTCGTTCTTGCCACATCGAAATTTTGCTAAGGAAACCCGCCCATTGATCAATACAAGTGCAAAGAGATTTCGTAGTAGTTTTCTAAAGAAAAGAGAACACATGTGTCAGTTTTCGTAATGTAAATATTCGGCTTAAACAAAACCAAACAAATCTCCTTGTCTTTGTGCAGATCATGATTTCTCAGTTTTCATTGAAACTCGTGTTTCGGTCAAAACCTGTAACTCTACGCGATTTCTAAAGAGAGTTTATTTCTAGTCCGCAAGCTTCTGAATAGTCAAATGGTATAGTTTTATTCTTGCAATAACAAATGCTAACTTATTTTACGTGAAGTAAAGCTTGATTTGTTTAACACAACAAAACATCTTAAGAACAAAACCATGTTTGTTTCGTGTGTATCATAAACAGAAAGATTTGTTCAATACTCTTTAAATACGCCCTTTATTCCAAAGAAACTACCTCCTCATCTTAACACTTGTTGATATTTCTTGTGAGTTTTTGGGTTTTTTTTGTCGGAGCAAAGCATGCCGTGTCTGCATGTGAAACTAAACTGCAAAAGACCAATATCTTTCTGTTAACACCCAATTGGAGGTTACTCGTTTGAATATCACAGTTTTATCAAGCAATTTACGCCGAAAAAGACAGGTCAATCTATTCATATATATAATTTTAGAAAATGGTGGTAACTTAGCGTTTTGAAAATAGTTATTACAAAGGGAACTATCTTCATATCCGGTTCAGATATGACTTTAAGAAACCAGAACGCACAAGAAAATAAGTCAATAATAACAATTTATGATTCACACAAATCAACCGTGCGCGAAAAGAATGAAAGATCCTTGTCGCATGTGAAGTCTTTTGTATAAAGATTAAACAAATGTTATTGCTAATGTTGTCAGTTAGATAGCTTAATATAAACTCACGAATTTACATACACCAAATTAGAAATGTCATAAAATCAGTTAGTAAACAATAGACTTAGACAAACATTGCGTGGAGAAAAAATATTCTGTTATCCAACGATATTCACTCCTGATCAGTGCATGGCATTGTATTTCTTTTGCTTTTTCAAAGTTCTCCCCAAACTAACCTTTGCTATATTTGTTCAAGAGTTACAGAAAGAAAAAACTCATCAAATTCTTTGTCCAGCGAATGAATGTAGTGAAAATGCCTTTTTATAAATTTAAATACGATAGTTACTTATCGAATTTTTGACTTTTTAGCTAACACTATGAACCCAAAAGGTTTCGCAGAAATCGATTTCGCGGAAATAGACAAAACATACTAGTTTTTAGTTTTAACTCCGTTTCTTTATTTCACCAGTTTATCAGGAAAAATGAACCGAGACAAGCTTAAGGTAATTTACACGTTTTATTGATAACTGAGAAAATGACTATTTTCCCGGCTAAGGATCATGCATTGTTCTATTCTTGACATCACAGCAAATTCTGCAGTCAGGCTAAAATTGGTCCTATTTAGTAACTGCGTTGCTCTTAATTGCGTAATTCGAAAATAGGGTTTAGTTTTGGTTTTCTTGTTGTGAGCCTAGCGTGAGCGTAAAGTAGATGTTCTTAAAAATTCGGTTAACATTTTTGGCAATTCTGAGCTTCGGTGATTTTAGAATTCACTTCCAGATTACTAAGAAAAACGCGTGCACTCGTGATACTGAAGAGAAAACGGTAAGGGGAAGCAAGAAATAAGTGAACACAAAAACTACTTTCGGCCAATTCTTGATTGTTAATGCCTAACTCTACTTTGATACTTTTTTCGCAAGTCACAAGATCCAGGATTTTAAGGATCCAGGGTTTTATGGCAGGAAGGAAGGGGGAAGAAGGGGGAGGGGGGGATTGGAAAACGTTAAGAGTTCGACTGTTAGATAATTCAACAATTATGTTACCGCTTCCCCTGAAATCGTCATGCATCTTTTCACGGGTTTAGTTGGAGTTTGAATCACTCCTTGATCCGCCATACATAATGCATTTGGTATACAGGAGTGTTAGTGTCGAGCTTCTCTTTTGATGTGGCACAATTTTATTTTTCCACTCAGAAAAGGACTCTCTTAACAAAATCTGAAGGACTTCGATACCATTGTGTTTGTCAAGAACATTGAATTATAAAATTGAGTATTTAATTGGTCTCACCACTGGTTTTCATCCACTTGGCCTGTCTTTGAAAACTTTAAGCCTGACCAAACGAATTAGTCACAAGTCAGTGCAAGTAAACATGTCTCGAGTTCGTATAACACGTGTTCAAGTTGGTTTGACGTACCAACTTACCATCGTCTTGCGTAATCTTGCTACGACGTTGAACGACTTAAAGCTCGGACGTAAGTCGATGCAAGTTTCTTACATTTGTTTTGACTTGTAAACGAACTAACCCCAAGGCAAAATATCGAGTACAATTCGTTTGACCATCGCTGGAAAGTTTTGGCGTGAGTCTGCGTAGTTCATTGGTTTGCAAATCCGTTTTCACACCGCTGGTTCAAATGTACAACTAAGGTTGCTACTGTATTCGTTCATCTCTTTGTCCTCAGCACCTTTTTTTTCACTGCTAATGCTATATAATAATTGATATTGGTGTATTTAGTTAAACTGCCCATTTTAAAAACCAAGATTTTAGCTACATTTAAGGGTATTTATAATTCAATAGAACCTGTACGTTTTCTAAGTTGTTTACGCATGCGTAATATAAAGTGAAATGCCACGTTTATCGTGCGCACGAATACATCTCAAGTGTAACCAGTTTCAGTTTTCGTGAGCAATTTTCGAACAACTAAGTGACTAATTTCAGAAAAGGTAAACTGGTGTTGCTTTTGTCTCCGTGGTTGTATCGTTAACAGCAATGGTGAACTAAGCAAGTTAAACTGAAAATACTACAGTTCGGCCCTACCTAGCTTTGAAAGTTTATCACACATTATACTCCTATCCTCAAACCATTACAGTTGTTCCCAGTGCTATTCACTCGGCATCCAGTATAATTCTTACAACTTGGTTGCATGTGTGTACAGCTACATTAGGGACAGGAACTTGCGGTAGATCCCCAAGCCCACCAAAAACATTTTCTCGTCCGACAAATCTATTGAGAGCTTTGGAAGCCTTTTTATTTTGTCTTGGTAAAACTTGTTTCCGCCCCTTAACCCTAGACGTTCCCGGACAGCCTCCTTGACAAGATAAAAGATCCCTCACCTACCCCTGTCCCTCACAAGTAATCCAATGAGTGTTTACGTTTTTACAAATAATAAAACAATTTTATAAGGCAAAACGAAAAAAGGAGGAGGGTGCAAGATACACAACCCTAGAGGGTTAATCGAAGAAATTCTGCACCCCAAATACAATTACTATACATGATACAAGAAGGTGAAATAATGGATTGAATGTGAACTAATGTATGGCTTATGAAGGTGAAGGGACAAGCGGCGAAACTGCATGCATTCTTTTTCGCCCCAACCTTCTTGACCATCGTTAACTTTACCTTAGCCTACATTAACATCACTTTCGGTTCATTAGAGTTGCCTGCGGAGGATGCTAGATTAAATGATACGTCTTAATCCGGCAACGAGAGAATATAATCTGATTGTTTCTACGAGGATATTTGTTTTTAACCAATTCCATCAAGTATCGCGATTCAGTTAACATTTTTTCTCGAAGTGAGAGCCGCAGTATTATAAACTTAGTGCGATTGCAGCTAGTTGGAAGATAACATACTCCGTATTGGCAGAGTCGCTTCGCGACTCTGCCAACTGAAACACGTGCAGCGCCTTCTTAAGGAGAGAGTTTTTTTGACTTGCAACGCTTTCAGCATTTGCTTTCAACACGCAACGCTTTAGTTTTTGAACACATTTGATTTTTTGTGATGGTGTGTTGCGTTGCCGTCTATGTGTTTTATGCTCTGCATATCGTTGTTGGCATTGATTATATTTTAAATAATAATTTTCACTTGTTATAGTGCCTTTTATCATAAAAATGACCAAAAGCGCTTTACATTGAAACAGAGATGACATCCTAGTTCCCACCAATGTGACCCAACATTCAAATAAACCAAGCGACTTAAGCTCGTGAAGTTCTGTCGGAAGGCTATTCCACAGCGCAGGTGCGGCAGCATGCAAAGAGCGAGCGCCTAGAGTTGTGCGCATGACCCTCCTAGGGCGGTCTAAAAATACCGTTAGTCGAGTCATTCAACGCAAAAAAATGGGTCAACCTCAAACTAATTGCAAAAAAGGGTATTTCAACGGTTCTCAACGTAGAAACCCATCTCCTATAACATATCAAAAGTCCCCCAAAGTCCCCGGTGGAAGGAAGGTGGTAAAAAACGTGATTTATTGAGACCTAATTCGGCCTATAGTCTCAGTATAGCATGGAAACGAGGCTACAGACACAGTTTTGAGACAAAAAGCCCTTTAGTAGATTTAATGAAAACCTAGTCTTAAACGTTTCCTTTCTTTGTTTTATGTAGAACTACATTTTCAATTTTAAAAGTGTGGTATTTTGGTTACGCATATTGGCACAAATGATGTAGAAACTCGGTTGGTGCTAATTGGAAATGGCGCAGCTGTTAAAAACTTTGCGGTTTTTTAAGAAAGTCTAGGTTTTTAACGTGTTTTCAAAGGCGCTTAATCAATTATACAAATCAATATCGATGTTTGATATTACATTGTAAAACTAAATCATCTCCGAACAACACAGTAGCCTCAAATGTAAACACTTTGACAAGACTAGCCTATATTTCATTGTAGAGTATCCTAGGTCTCGTGCTGTCCAGCAAATTATCTATCATACAGCATGGGTTCAGAGCTCCAACATTTCAATTGCAGCTAACGTAAGCCACACTTAAAGTATCTAGCTGCTCTAAAATCAGTATTCGTACAATGTTGATTTCGTACATGTTCATTTCAGGATATTAAGATATCCTCCATACAAACTTGGCATGTGTTTACTAGCGGAATCACCGCTTACATTATTATGTTCATCAAACTTCAATTTCTCATTTATCGTGAAAGAAGTTAAGTTTTGTAACAAAGTTTTTAGGAGTTGCACCTTTATAAAAAAATCGCTAAGGGACGAACCATTTTTTATTTTTTGGGGGGAAGGGGGGGGTGGTGGGCAATTTTTTTTTTTTAATGCACGATATATATATTTTTTTTGCTCAAAGTTTGGATGGATTTTATTTTCGCCATACTTAAAATACTCTGCCTGTGAAAACATGTGCCAGCCATTTATTCTGCAGGAATTTTGTTTTTGTTGTGAAAGCTGTGCTCGATTTTATTTTTTTCGGTAAATGCCCCCCCCAAAAAAAAATATCCAATGGTCCATCTTTGAGGTGAGTTTTTTTTGGTTTTGTTTTTTAATTCCTTTCACAAATCACTATTTATTTTAAATCCTTCAGCTGGGCCAGGTGTCTGTTCTTCACAAAATTTAAACCTCGCCGCCGATTTTTTTTTTTTTTTTTGTTTATATATATTGACTATATTCTATTCGCGCCGAGGCAAAAGGAGGCCTGTCCCCGGTTGCTCGAAGGCTGGTTAACTCTTAACCAAAGGTTAAATCGCCTAACCAGTGGTTAAAATTTAACCGAGAGTTAGTTTCGGTTGCTCGAAAGCCGGTTAGCGCTAACCATGGGTTAGTTTTCCTCTAACCGTTGGTTAAATTTAACCAACCTTGCGAGGTCGGTTAAATCGCCAACTTGACGTTAAAGTCAAAAATGGCGGCTGATTTGCATTTTATTTATTGATTGGGAGAATCTTTGAAGAATGAGTGACAGGGCCGTAGCAAGGGGTGGTGCCGGGGGGGCCGTGCCCCCCCCCAGTTTTTTCCCCAGCAAATGTGTCAAATGTGTCAAATGTGTCAGGCTCAGCAAACTGCTCCAAGTTTGAGAAAAAACTTGTCATATTTTACTAGTTTTAGACACTCTGATTTTGTTTCAAACGGCGTTTAAAACCCAGGAAACACGTTTTTAGACAAACTAATTTCCAAAATTTCCCGGGGGAGCATGCCCCAGGACCCCCCTAGAAGGCTCACACCTTCGGCTCTTGGCGATGCCCCTCCAGTTTTCCAAGGCTTGCTACGGCCCTGAGTGATCATCCTCAAAATACAGGTTCAAACCTGCCGAAAGCATTTTTGCATACACTAATAAATTGTCAGCTTCTAAATAAAAGGAAAACTGAAATGGGTGTCCTAGGGTAGTTTTGTAAAGCAAATTTTATCAGTGGACTTGTCGTAAAAGTTGCGAGTGTAATCGACACTAAATTCTCGCTCTATGAATATAAATACAGTTTATGGCAGTTGAGAATCAAAGTTCGACCGTTTTGGGGAAAAAACAAACAAACATAATTCTGACTTCAGTTCAAACAAAACAACAAATATAAATCAACGTCGAAGACTCAGCAATCAAGAACAAAACCACAAACATACCTAACTCTGAGAGCAGCTCTTCTATTCATCTTACAATGATCTTTAACTTTGCTGGTCATGGTTGTGGTCAAAATAACAGCATTGGTGAAGGTCGTTTCGTAACTAAGGTCGTAACAATAAAGACTAAACTGACTCGAAGAAAAGCAGCTCTTAGTGTGTAACACGAAATTTTAATGGAGACGATCGTCATAAAACTCCCGCCAAAGAGCGGGTAACAGAGCGGCGCGCGGCCGCGATGCTCGCCAACTTTTCCCGCCTTCAAAGTTTCTTGTCGAGCGCGCGGAACAAACTTGCAAAAGAACTTGTTAAATTTGTTTTGGAATGATTAAAGTTTGGATTATTTTATTTAACCATTGGTTATCTTAACGGTGGTTAGTTTCAGCTTAACCGACCTTTAAACAACGTTATTTTAACCTAAACCTACGGTTAGTTAACCAACGGTTAGCCAATTTAACTAGAGGTTGGGGTGGGGAAGGGAGCTGTCTTGTACCAACGTGACTGGAGACTAGGACCGAGTTAATTGGCCCATCTCGGAGAATGCTCTATATCCTTCCGAGAATCACGACAAGGTAAAAACCGCAATATCTCGATTGATTTTGCTTAAACCGATCCATTTTGAAGTAAATTTAAGTTGCTTGGTACTTCAACTTCAAGGGTTTAAAAATCTGAAGACAGTTGATCGAAACTGAGGTAGGTAGCGAGGTTGTTCAAATTTCAGATCGTGAGAAAGTAGCTCTTGTAGTTCGCTGGAATAGGTCAATGACCACTTGAGTTTTCTTGTGTTTGTGAGAAAATTTGGGAACAAAATAAAATAACAATTGAAATTTGTTCAGTAGGTTCAAGTTTGCAGAACATCGATACAACACAATCACCATTATAACGTTATGTATTAACTATGTTAGTTATGTACTTATACTTCTTTATATGTATTAATCAGTATTATAATTTCCTGATACTTCCGTAGTAATATGGACAAATGATAACAAGTGTGCATTACCTATTGAGATATCAGGGTTTTTTAAAATGTGGCTCTCGGTCCAGTGGGTGCCATTTTCACGCTCCCAACATGTGAAAAATACCTCTTTAATTAGTACATGGAATGGAAACTAAATCTGACATTTTAGCATTGTAAACTAACCCCGGTTTCAGGTTGACCATGGTATCATGGTTTTTCATTGCCAACCATGGTTAACCATGGTTGGCAATGATTTGA
>JAOBYE010117670.1:0-19324 GCA_025403585.1 Parazoanthus swiftii | reverse complement strand
TCTACACTAGAAAAACTTGTTGTGTGTTGCAGTTCGTGCGCCATTCGGGATCCATTTATTTCGACTTTATTTTGTAATATCTCATTACTTATATAATAAACAAATTACTTCATGGTTGATTCGCTTGTACGATATTTATTCATGAGTTGTGAAGAATCACAAGCTCATTCGCTCGCAAAGCCTCGCTCATTCGTTTGTGATTCTTCACAACTCATGAATAAATATCGTACGCGCTCACCAACCATGAAGTAATCTCTATAAATGACTAAATAAATAAATGAATGAATGAATGAATGAATGAATAAACAAATAATTAAATAAATAAATGAACAAAATCATGTTAGAACAAACTTCTAGTATAAAAATTTATTATAACTTTGTAAGAACTGTTCTACAATTAAATTTAGAGCCGACGGAAGTGACTTAGAACTTACCAAGAAGATATAATTTGTTGGCAAAACCTCCAGGCCTGTTTGAGTACCTAGTTAGCTTTTCCAAACGCTCAGGAAAAAGTAGTCACAACAAAGTGTTCTTTCCAAATATCGCTATACCCGGTCCAAAAGATATTTCTAGTGCAAGTTAGTGGTTTTTCGTTTTTGTTCATCGAGATGTAGTACGCTTAAGGCAGCAGATAGTTGACATTCTAATTCAAATTCGGAAAGTTTGAAATCTGCAACGAATCTCGCTCAGTTCTGAATACGGTTCTTACGTCACTTCTACGTCACATTTTGCATGCAAAAGATATAGAGTACATAAAACTATAAAAATAAATATATAACTAACGACCGCCATTAAAAATATCAATTCATTATTTGATTAATTTCACAAAAGGCTGAATTATTAGCTACTTTTTAATACTGATAAAAATCTTGGTTTCAAAGGTGTTAGCTTTTATGTTTAAAAAATTATGAACAAGACATGGATTCGTGTGGTATTTAATCAGTGGAGCTGTCTGCTGTAGCATGGAAACCCGAAGTTGGCCACAAACGTTTCTAATTAATTAGATAGTAGTTAACGTTCTTTAATTTCTCTTAGGCTGTCATTTTTAAATCGCGAACGAAACAAGTGAAGAAGATTTTTAAAATTAATGTTTGGGATGTTATTTTTAGTGACTGAGTGTGAAAACTTTGCGAAATTTGCGCAATTCAGTTACTTGCTGCTATGCGAATCATACTAATGGTGGTTTAGTATTGGAAATAGATCTGTGCGTTTCAAACTTTTTACATTTGTGTATAGGATTTGCAAAAAGGCAAACAATGTGAACAGGGATTTATTGATCTTTGTACTCAGCTACGTATATACTTTCTGATAGAGTAAGTTTCTTGGGGTTTTAAGTTTGTCCATTTCTTCAGATACTATGCATGGTTTAAATTTTGTTTTTCTAGAATAGTAACTTAGCGTTGTTCCATTAGAACCTACCAATATCAAAGAGAAGCTACTATTATACTGACTTCATGGCTGTAGGACCTTTACATTAGTACAGTGCTTTCCGTTAAATTTTCTATTTTTCTACTGTACAAGATTGGTTTCAAAAGACAAATATGTGAAAATTTAGAACTGTACCTTATCACCAAAGGGCTCCAGCTACGATATTTGATGGTCTACGAGCTACTAGAAAATTTGCCTTGTCTGTAAACTTTCAGGTGTTGTTTCTTCGAGACGCTCATCAAAGGCACTTAGGAGAAAATACTAGAAACAGCGAAATTTGACAATAAAAGCCTTATAAGAAGTTATTCTCACCTTGTTATGCATTAACAACATTGTTGACAAAAAAATACACTTTCAAAATATTGTGATGGGCCAAACTAAACAATATACTGCTGGAAATATTTAGTAAATTAGTTTTATTTAAATCTAAAGCAAAGGCGCCGCATATTCTCACCTTTTGTTAGATGACCATAAAGATATTATTTGTCTCAAACGATATGTTTTGTGTAATTTATGCTTGAATTAGGTTTGTAATCTTTTAAGTTTTTTTTAGCTGTTCCTTAATTTCATTTATAGTTACAAATTTGTGGTAACTTTTGAAGAAAAAGAAAAGAAACATTTACATTAGGTTTCAAAAAAAGGTGAAAATTATCTAACCGAAATTTGTGTGGTGGCTTGGTTTTAATACCTGGCTATTAGAAAATTAAAATGGAAAGTGTGTTTTTCTGCTTTTTCATAATGTATTTATGATCTTTATCAAAAATGAAAAAATGTTGACATTTTAAAACAACATTTCAATCCATTATACTTCTCAATCTAATTACTTTGCAATATCATAACTCATTCAAGGTATAGGTTTTGTCACAACTCTTTGAAATTAAATAATTTCATATATTCATTGCATAGAGTTCTGAAAGAACTTAAGTAACACTTGTAGAAACTTTTCAGGCTAACAATACTAACTGAAAAATTATTTATCACATCAAACAATCGTACAGCGTAAGAATACATGATCACAGATCATAAAGAGCAACGTTGGAAAGTTTATGTACCGGGACGTTGTTTGTTGTTTTTTTCTTAAAAATAAAGAAACTCGCATTCGAAAGTTTGATTGTGATCATTTCAACGAGTATTTAATAAAGCTGCTCAAATAGTGGAACTGGGATGGAAATATAGCCAAAACAAGTTGCAGCTCTCTTTTATCTGATTCTGAAATTATGCCACGGTCACTATTAACCGTAACAAGACATTGTTTTATCGCAATAGCTCAATAGCTGCAGTTGAAATCTGATAAGAAAGATTTGAAAGCTTTAAATATAAATAGGGGAGACAACGTGCTTAACGCAATGCATTAAAAAGAATCTAATCATGTCTTAGTACCGCTCTTTTGGATGGTTTCGCAAAAGCATAAACGTGTTAAAATTTGTTAAGAAAATCAATGTTTTGGATTCTTTCATATTTTAATTAGAGGATATATGACATGATTTTCTATGTAATGTTTTGAGGTCATTTTCAAACTTTTTTCTCTGAGATCATTTAAGCTCAAATGGATTTTAAACTGCAGTTTGTGTTAAACTGTGTTTTGAATACAAGGTTTTATAAGAACATGTAGGAAGACCAGCTTTTTTTTCTACAATTCAGTGTTAAATAACTTCAGAATTATATTTAACAAACATTTTTCCTAAAGGCAATTTAACACTTTCGTAATGTTTGTGTTCTTTTTTTTCTTTTGTTTCTGTTTCCACTCCCCAACAAACATATGGAGATTCCGTTATGTTAATTGTTAAACAATTGTACTTAACGCTGTCCTGAATGTATTTCGTATGAACAGTCTTTAGGATTCACAACTTGTACAACCATTTTTTTAACGTAGAGAATTGTTGTCTTCTTGTTATAGGTCTGCTACTGAGGAAAAGGCTTGATAATAATTGTAAACGCCAGAGAAAATGTAAATGCTTAATAATAGTTGTAAACACCAGATAAACAGAGCAACAGAAAAGTGGATTCAAATGAAATGCGGATCTCAGGTAATGGCGCCAGGTTAAAGTGAAAAAGAAATAAACATTTGACATAGTTTTAAGTATTAAGTCTCTCTGTAGTGGGGAAAAAGCTTTACATTGACTCCTACAAGTGCTTTACATACAAAAACATCTTGCACGGATTCTAATGCTGAGCTGTGTCCATGTCAGCACAAAGAAATTATACAATTTTAACAAAAAAAAATCTTATTCTATAGTTAATTTAGTTTTCATTTTATATTTTAAGCTTTTCAATTACAACAATGAAAGCAAATAAAGCAAAATAACAAGTAAAGTGCAGTATACTAAATTTTGTTTACATTTGTAGCTCAAACACATTTCAAACACAACGCTATACTTTTTGTCGATTGTATTACACGATTTCAAGAGGACTCTGAATTAAACTTCTTATTCTATAAATTGCTTTTGGATAGATCATAGACTGATAGAGTAACAAGCGATTCAACCTTGTCATTTGTAAAATGCAGTGACTAGAAAAGTACGCTATAAACGAGCTATGAGATTGCAAGAAACTTGAAGCTTTCAACTTTTCTCGAAAGACTTCTAGCAGATTTAGCCCGATTCCCTTCTCATTTCTGCATAAAACAAACCGAACCAAACCACACAAGTTAAGTGTTTTGATATCATCAAAAGATTTTCAAAATGTTTGTTTATACATAGATAAACATGGTAAATTCAAGATTAGTGCTACGACAAAAGCGGTTTCCCATTATCAAGACAGAAGACCACAGTGAGTTTGATTGCCTTTAACTATAAATATAGCTTTCGGGAGAACAGTACAAACTATATAACTTTGCGAAATGTGCCAAACTCAGTTGCTTGACGGCATTTTCAATGGCTGCAAACTGAAAGTTAGTAAGAAATTGTAATACTATATGCAATTAGGATTTCACATGCATATTTAATTTTTATTTATTCTACCTTTATATGTCTTTACCTGCGACCAAAACGCTTTATAAAAATACCATATTTTGGATTGTTTTGAATTCTCGGCACGAAAGTTCATATTTATTGTGACCTCATTTCAGCCTTAAAAACATGCCGTATTATTTATTATATATCTACCATGGGTTGTATCAGGACACGACTCCTTCTCAACATATAAAAATTCTAGGCTAATAAATACGATCTGTCATATTACCAAAAGTGGAAAAGCTAGTAGGCCTAGTATATTTAGCAGCAATAAAATTGGTTGCTTTCTAATGCCGTCGAGTGTCAAAGCTTTTCACGACGCCTAGTAAATCGGATTTTGTGAGTTCTGTCCTGCCGGATCATATAACTCAATCGTCCATTCTTCCTTGCAGTTTTTAGTCCTCCACTAGGCAAAACAAGATGCGATATTTGGTGTTGTACAAAAGCAAGACTGGTTAAACAACAAAAAGATGATCTAAGCAGTTACGTATCACTTTGTTTCCGTTACAAGATATACCAAGCATGCGAGTTGAACGTTCGTTAGCTTTTCTCATCAGCAACTACAGATAGATATGCATGAACGTATGAATTATTAAACACAAGTCTTGTAGTGCTCAGTACGCAGACAGATAATAGCTTTTTTCACATTATAGATGGAAAACTCATCTAGAAGTCGAAAAACTAATTGTCTGAGCAACTGGTGTTTGTCTCAGTGTGCATTAATACCAGGGGCGTCGGGGTGGCGTAGTGGCAAGAACACTCGCCTCTCACCAATGCGACCCGGGTTCGACTCCCGACCTGGGAAGTATGTGAGCTGGGTTTGCGGTCCTTCTCCGACGTCGGGGGTTTTCTCCGGGTACTCCGGTTTCCTCCCCCAACAAAAACCGCTAACTACGCCAACATCTGAGCAGTTTCAGGATTAGCTTTGCTATTTGAAACTTAATAAAGATTAAAGTTTAAATAAAGATTAAAAGGAACTCGTAGTATAAACACCGAACTGAGCGGACACCATCGAAGTTTAAGCCAACCATATCATGTTTGTGTCAGCGTGTTTACGCCGATTTCTTTTCGTAGGGATTAGACGTTTTAAGTCTTGTTAAAACAGCAATTTGAATTTTATCTATTCACCCTGTACCGGGTAGACTTCGTACTGACACAAAAGACTTCCCACGGTATAATGTAATGTGCATCAGTACGGATAGCAAGAGAGTAAGCGATGCCCTAACTTCTGGTTCAGGAAGACTGGGGTCAGCCAAGAGCGTTGACCAACCTGCATTGATAGACTTACTAAGTGACTATTGCATTTTGTGGTTAGTTCGTGTTCTTAAACCATTAACTGCTCATTTGTGACGAAACTGTCGTCTGGCGTACCACTAACATACCATTCGGCTTTTAACGTATGTTTAGTAGAAAAAATACTTTGGTTGGCAATTTTCTTGAATTCTGAAGTTTAACCCTTTAACATTTTAATTTTGGGAGGGCTTTTTGACCAATCATTAGAATAACAAGTTTGAGGAACCAGTTCAAAGAAACTATATAAAAGTGTACATTTTTACAAAGCTTAATTAATAAACTTTAATTTGGTTGAGTGTTTTTTTAGCAGGGGGAGCGTATACGTGACGTTTAATATAGATTATCTCAAAGGTGACTTCAAGCGTCATCGCTTAGTCAAAGATCTCAGAAATAGCAAGTTTATTCAAATGGTATCAACTATCACTCGGCCAGCAAGCAATTCCTGCATCGACCATATTTGGAGTCCAAACCGAAGTACATTGTGGACTATAAGACGCCAGATATTAATATTTCTGATCATCTTCCCATTTTGGGAGTTGGCGTAAATGAACTGGCTTTTCTGAATGAAAAAGTCACACAATTATACCACTTATCGTAATACTAAAAGGCTACGAACTCTTTAAAAGACCTCCTGGGACACAGCTTTTGTATTCGATGACAATGAGGACGCTGCCGAATGCTTGGTAGGCCTTCTAAATGAAGCTATAGAAAGCAACGCTCCACTGAAGAAGAAACGTGTCAAAAATGAAACCCAACCAAAGTGGCTAACATCTGAATAATAAAACTTATGCCATCTCGAGATCATTATTAAAAAGGGCAAAGAAATCAAACAACCCTGAAGACTGGACTGCACTCAAGCGATGAAAAAACAAAGTCACATCTGAAATTAGGTCGGCGAAGCAAAACTGCTTTTGTCAAACATTCAGTGAAAACTGCAGTAATCTTAAAAAGCACTGTCCCACTTTAAGACACCCCTCTAGTAATGACAGAAAGTCTGACGATGCGCTGTATTTGTAAAAAATGGGATTCAAGTTCGAAATGATACTGAATTAGCTGAGATATTCAACAAGCATTTCTCCCGTGTAGCGCAGAATTTAGCCGATGAAAACCAGAGCCTTTTGATCCCGCAGTATATACAGTAGTGACTGAATTCGTCAATAAACATAAGAGAACTAATAACATCCTGTCCTTTCCAACGATAACTGCACAGGAGACCCAACGTTTACTGGAAGTAATACCATCAGACAAAGCGACTGGCACCGATTGGCTGAGCGCCCGGTAATACTGAAGGCAGTGATTGCTCCTTCTCTCGCGAAGCTGACAAACACCTCTATATCAGTCGGAACCTTACCATTGGCTTGGAAGGAGGCAAAAGTGGTTCCACTTCACAAGGGTAAAAGCAAGTATGACAAAAATAACTACTGCCCGATCTCCGTGCTCCCAGTTTTGTCCACAGTATTCGAGTTCCATCTGCATAATTCTTTCCTCGACTTCCTCAACGACAACAGCTTCAAGTTCCAGTCTGGCTTCAGAAAACACTACTGCACAGAAATGCTTTGATCAATATTATTGACAGGGCTTTCAATAACCTAGACAATAACCGCCGTTGTTTTTGCCGACTTCAAGAAAGCTTTCGATGTCGTAGATTATGATGTCTTAATGAAAAAGAGACGTGTATACGGCCTAGATAATTGCAGCTTGCGGCCGATCAAGTCGTACATCACATCCCGCAAACAGGTCATAGCAACAGGTTGTCATCGCCTCAGTATCTTACACATGGTTTGTACTTGCCCCACTTCTCGTCATCATTCTTATTAATGACCTTCCAGGAACGCTGTCTAATAATATTATAGCGGACATTTTTGCTGATGACACCAGCCTTAGCAGCTGTTCCCTGTGGTCTGGTCGAAGAATAATAACTTGTACTTGAAATTTGAAAAAAACAAGTCGATACCTATAACCGGCAAGAGATTGAAACCAAAGATCCCCCCTGACGATCAACAATTGCAAATCTGTAGAAGTGACGGCACCAATCTTGAACAGGTTTCTTGATTTGTCTTTCGATGAACATGTGGACAATTTATCTGTAAAAATCTCAAGGCATGGGGGCGGCGAGGGTAATTCTTAATTTAAAGAGACGAGAGAACCCCCTCGTTGTTTCGTAGACTCAACTGGCTTCCATTTACGAAGAAGTAAAAACAAGCAAATGCAGCAGTATCTACAAATGTATAATCGATTCACGTTCTGCTGATTATTTACAAAACACCCTGACCAGAGTTAGTGATCGCTTTTCAAGAACCTCGCGTTATAGCGAAATTTCACTTTGCTATCCGAGCTACAAGCGGAAAACCGAAGGCGGGCGCTCTTTGTAGTTGCCGAAACTCATCAGGAAGTCTCCTAGCTTAAAAACTTTTAAGAAGAACTTGAAAACGTTTTTACTTAATGCGTACAACGTATCGGATCAATTTCTTATTTCTTAAACAATTGTCATTGTTTTTATTTTTATTCTTGACTTTTAATACGTTTTTATCCCATTTTATACATTTACTACATTCATATTTTAGAGGTAAATAGGTCCGTGTTTTTATTCCTGTGTTATATGCTTCCAGTTTTATTATAGTTTTTTAATATTGTAAATAGGTAGATAGTTAAATAAATAGTCCAAATTTAATCTTGTAAACTCTTTCACCTATTCGCGGGCCACCAGTTAGTCAGTTTTGCTGTTATGTGTTACCCTCATTAAGTAAAGTTGTTGTTGTTAAGCACTTTAGTCTTTGCGACAAACTCGACGTTATTTACCTGATATGGCTCCAGTCAAGACAGATTTTGACGGATTTCCGCCCAGTCTGTTACTATAATAATTGCTATTATTTTATCTGTCAATAGTGCTAAGACGACCAATATGTAAAAACTGTCGTTTACTCGTTGACAATAGCAACTTTTTTCCTTGTAAATTTTCATTGAATATCTCGTTAATTTTGTCGAAGCGATTTGTCCCCCGAGGACACTACTCAGACTTTGTCGGACTTTATATGGTTATACTAGAATTGAAAACTGCCTTAAGCACCGATGGTACTTAAACATTGTAAAAAGCCTACTTAATGCCAATATAAATGAAATCCATTTGCAAAAACACTTGATCTTGTGTCCCTAAACTGTTTTGGAATCAATATTTTTTTTAGATAACATGTTTCCTCAAACTTGCCTGAACAAGAAACTGCCAACAACTAAGTAACTGTTTTTGTCGTACTAAGGTACTAAAACTTGCTTAAACCGCTGTCATATATTATTTCCCTTTGTAAGAATATTTTAGATATACTGGAGAGGCAGCCCACACTAATTTGAATATAACAGCAAAAAAACCCCACGGTATCAGAAAATCAAAAACACCTGTTTTCTAACGGTGACAATACTAAAGAACCGGCCGATTTTACTGGCAGCTAACATATACTAACTTTATAACATGTGAAGGGATTGAAAATGAAAAGCCTATTTTTTACAAAACGTTTATGATATCAGTGACGACCTTGGTATAACATAATCCTTTGTACAGCATGTTGACCTAAATCCCCCTTTAGGGAACTCTTCAAAAACGTTTAAATTCAGAATTTTTTTCTTGCTGCGTTTTTTTTATCAATTTTTCTAGTAATCTCTTTAATACTAAGATAATAATTTAGTTCTTAGCTAGACTAGAGAGTAAGATACAATAAATTACTGTGTTCAGTAGATCTGCAAGCGAGTCCGGCTTGACTACGCAAAGCTACACATAGGTAATCTCATTAACTTACCTACTTCTTTGCGCTGTGTTCGCTTCTTTTCAGCTATAACATGGCCATAACCATTTATGCTAAAATGTGTACGAAGTGAATTTTCTGAACTACCGTGTTCTGTCAACATTGTCAAAGTAACTTTATCCAAGAATGTCATCAAAACGATTGGGATGTTTGGTGTTACATGATTTGATGTTTAAATGACTTTATGTAAGCGAGTAGACGGTTTTGCTGGTAACTCGACTTGGAACAAATCCGGCAATTACTTGAGGGTTTTTAATAATGCATAATCTCACATTCATATCAGGCCAACACTGTACGTGAAACGCTTTAGTGTGTTTTTACTCAAGGTGCAAATTTAAATTAAAGTCGGTTTTAAAAAATTGATTGTCTTAAGCTTTCCAATTAGATATATTTTAAACTCGTTTTATACGTTTTTGTTTTTCTCGTCAAAGTTGGTTCAAAATGATAAATTTTTCCATCACTGATAAGATGTCAACATTCCATGGTGCCTCTATTACTTTAATATATTAAAGCTAGTCTATCGTTTTTAATTATTTTCTTTTCATATGTTCTGCCTGGTACAGCTGCCTAGCAACTTCAGCTTTGCTTACACAATATCCAATTGTTGTAAAAGTTTAAAACTATGCATATGGTGGAAAATTTTGTTTCTGTATACATACATTCAAGGCTGCTCCAAACACCTAACTCAGTTAGTATATGCACCCAAATTCGTTCTATAGCCTGCTTAAAAAAATGAAACTATTTAAAATTGGACTTTAAGTACCTACAGGCAATTTGGTAAAGATTATCCGCTCCATTTTTAAAAATTCTTCAAGTCTCAGCCTGAGATCTAAGGATGTTTTAAATTTTGGCTTTTTTATCAACGTTCTTACGGAAAAATCCTTGACAAAAACGCAAGATTCATATGAATGCAAGGTATTATATTTCATTATTTTCTTAAGTAACACAACACAACACAACACAACACAATACAACATAACACAACACAACACAACACAATACAACATAACATAACATAACATAACACAACACAACACAAAACATAACACAGCACAACACAACACAACACAACACAACACAGCACAGCACAAGACAATACAGCACAGCACAGCACATGACAGCACAACACAATACAACACAACACAACAGATCACAACACAACACAACACAGCAAACCACAAGAAAAGACAAGACAAGACATGACAAGACAAAACAAGACAAGGCAAGACAAGACAAGACAAGATAAGATAAGATAAGATAAGATAAGATTAGATAAGACAAGACAAGACAAGACAAGACAAGATAAGACAAGACAAGACATGGCCAGACAAAACAAGACAAGACAAGACAAGACAAGACAAGTTAAGACCAGGTAAGATAAGACAAGACAAGACAAGATAAGACAACACAACACAACTGATAAAGGTAAATTTTGACATGAACAGACGGTTGTATTCTTTACCTTTTATGAATAGTTACTCCTACACACCGGAAGGTTAAAATGCTGTGGTTGTAACGAGACATGGTAAAAGATATATGTACATATAAACAGAATCGACTCTGTTTAAATATGCTCTTGTGTGCTTTAGAAAACGTTTTTGCCACTTAAGCGACCTTCCTCGGTAAAGCCAATTACAATGAAAAGAAAGTAATTAAAATTCATAAAAGTTGCTAGAATAAACAGACTTTTTAAGCCTTTTAAGAAAGTTGAAAAGTCTTAAGATTGCAATAAACTTTTGGAAAGTTAATGTGTGCGTTAAATGTGTTGAGTATTACGTTTCTCAATAGTCATCCTGTTCCACTGGCAACAAATGTCAAAATCATCACATTGTCAAAGTAGATATTATGTCCTGTTTATTTTGAGTGCTTAGGCTATCGCCAAAAGAGCATTTTTGTAAGAGTAGCGATTGAATGGCTCTCGAGTGCCCCCTTGCAAGTTATTTTTCCGAGGATGGAGACACCAATATATACTGCGTCATTACATAAAATACACTTAGTCCCTCGCGCGTGTCCTGTTTACTCTGTCTGTCTTTCAGTCGACAGTGCGCGCTGGCTTTCGGGACACCTTGATGTTGAGCTTGCTAAATTCTGGTTGTCCTTTGAGAAGTGCTTTTGTTATAGGGAAGTAAAAGCAAATTTGCGTTCGTTGTCATAGCGTGTGCTCATAACGTTAACGACTGCCAACTTATATTTGGGTAACTAAATTCCGTTTAGATACTGTTTTATTACAACTAAAATACATTTAATCAGAGTCAACTCAATTATATTTTAAAACACTGTTTTTTGCAATAAAATTATACATGCATCCCGTAAGGACACCGTGAATATTGCCGGAATCAACAGAGTACTTTAAAGTATACTGAATCTTCAGAGAACCTTAAGAACAGCGCAAAAACTGTACCAGTGCATGAACCGCTTTAGCGGGAGAAGGTAAAACAGTATACAACAATACGTTTGAAAAAAGCATTACACTATTTACTCGATAAAACCGATGCCAGGGTAATAAGCGCTAGCAATCAGAAAACCCAGACTGTTTAAACACTTAGATTAATTAGTAACTTGCGTAATATCGGTTAAGCGCCTGCCAAGAAAGTTGTATGTGTCAAAAGAGTGTCAGCCAATTATTGGCACAACGTATTTAAGTCTTGAAAAGATCTTAGTTGGCTATCTGGGTCTTACAGTGTCTGTAGATTATTTTCCACTAACACAAAAACATTAGGCTGATTAAGAATACTCTAGATTGATGTAAATTTGTCTGAAATCGTATTGAGTCAGAAATGTTTTTTTTCTTTGTTAATCTCATTTCCTTCTATAGGGCCCATGGTAGGAACTAATGATGTTGAACATTTACTGAATACTTCTGTGTACAGCGCTAATGTCATCTCGTTATTCTTTTGATAACCACATAGTAAAAGTATCATTTGTGAAGAATCAAGCTTTCGTGTCTTTGAAAATTTGAAAATTGTATTTACTCCAAAAGGCATAAAAGTACTTTAAATATATCTGTTAACCATAATCACCACATTGTACGGGAAATGGAAAATATAAACCTCAAGGACGGAAAATACAAACCTCAAGGATGCATGCTGTAGTTTTAAAATCTTAAATGATATTTAGCTCTACCAAGAATTTTAGTAGTAGTGTGTAAGACTTTACCATCAGCCTTTATGCTTTTGTTTAAGTATTACCTGGAAAGCTTGACTATTAATATTTTGTCACCTGTTTCTTTGAGTATTAGGCATTGACTAGCTCCAAGATCTTGCAAGGGTTCGGCTCTTACCTTCAAGGATAAATATGTTTTCGAGAATAGTAAAAATACACAGCAAGACAAAGGAAAACGTGCGCAGAACAGACTAGGGCCGAAGGTTTGGTTCTGAGTTACAGAGTTACAAAATAGTTACAAATACCGACTAAGGCAAAGGCTTATTAACTTAGACAAAATGACCACCCAAATGTAGCCCGCAAGGCGTTCTTGTGGACTTAACCCTTAAGCGTTTATGGGGGTGCTGTTCCCATGACTTTTCCCACCTAAAATCTGAAGCTTTGCAGCAACTTAAATGAAACTTGCAGTACCTTGAGTCCAATCAATGACATTTCTGACGTTGATTTGATGAAGTCATCATTTATAGTTTATGCGAAATGCATTATGCAATTCAAAGTTTGAGTAAAAGAAAGAAATTTTTCTCAAAACATTTGTACTATTTTCAATTATTTCAGTTTCTTTTGATCATTTTCCTATTCAAGCCTATAAATGCAAGTTTTCTATTAATTTCAAGAAAATTTGCTAAAAATAAAATTTTCGAAAAATCCAAGATGGCGGCCGGCATGTTGTCCAATGACTGTTGCCATAGCAACAGTTCTTAATTAAAATTTAATTGTTGTCAAGGATAGCAAGGTAAAAGCTGCTTGCATCCAAAAAGACCAGCTTTTGTCTGTAACTATTTCGAAAATCAGGGCGGGTCAAACGAGCCCCACTCCCCCATAAATGTTGGTATTTCTCCAAAAGGACCAAACGTTTGAGGGTTAAATTCTTTAAGTATTTCTCCACTTTCTTCTTCCGTGCAGGGATCACTTGACACTTGTCCCACGTTCGCTGTTATTCTAGTTACAGGACTTTACTCCTTGACAAGCATAGTTGTGTATGTGATCTCTTGTCTGCATGAAAAACTGGATTGGTCGTTATGTGTGACATTTTAGTCGTGAGAATGTCCAAAGATCTTGATAAAAAGACCAAATTCTCTCGGGTGCGTTTGACGTTTCTGCAATTTTAAAATTTCGCTGAGTGGCTTGGTAACCGCGACCACATTGCTCGATCCTGTAAAAAATCTCCTCTTAATGGTTGTTTGTCGTTGGTCAGTTCCACTAGAAGTTGTTTTGTAACCAATCAAATTGTTGTTACAAATGGCGCTCGATCTAGAATACCCATGTTTGAAAATTGGTATATGATATCAAGTAGCACGATCCAAATTTGTTATACATTAGTGCTATCTACATTAAGCGAAATCTGAAAATAAAAAATGTATTCTATCCATTTACGTCAGAATCCTCTAAACTGAGATTCAAATGTTGCTTGGTAAACATATGTAGACATTCATTTGTCAGAAAGTCGAGATGCTCGAATAGCATGTGGAACTGAAATAGAAATTGGGTTTAGGTTTTTGATAATAAATAGCTTTTTATCCTAACTGTTCTAAACTATTTTTGGCACGAACTAACTAAATATGTTTTCTTATCCGCCTGTTCAATTTTTTTTTTTGCATCAACTAAACTTTACTTTCCTAAAATTAAGACGATTAACGCCTAAAATATTTATGGTAACTGACTGTCACGAAACATGTTGGAAGATTAATCAAGATTTAGCACAAACCGATACAGTTTTAACGAACTGTTAATGGGCAATTTGGCGAAGAAACTACAAGGATAAATATAGACAAAGTAACAAAAGATGAATTTTTTCAGGTTCTACAGCTAGCTCCAGTTTCGAACAATCCACGTGTACAGATACTTTCTCCATGCAGGTCAGTTCTAGTTTAATTCTGATACTTTCGTTACTTTTCCGTTCGGCTCCTTTCCAAAATGTAAACATAATGTCATAAATCATTAAATCGTTAATCAGTAAGTCCTAATTTAAATAGATAAAGTGCGAAAGTATGAAATTTAGTTTCGGGTGGTAAAACATTATTTGTTTTTAACACGAGAAAATAAAATTCAGTTACATATCCCTAAGCCGCTTATATTGTATGGCAATTAGGAAACAAATTTTATAAGTAGTATAGGATATTTACGGAAGCTTTTAGAAATAGTCAAAAACGTTTTCAGAAAGCTTTAAACGATTTGTGATGTTTTTTGGAAAATCTTTAGAAATTTACTGAAATCCTCACTACAGTAGCGGAGTTATCAGTTCAAAAACGGAATCACTAATCCTGGGAAGGAATCAAGGAATCAAGGATTCATTTGAATTTGGAATCCGAGATCCAGAAATGATTGGAGAAACAATAGTTGCAAGACCCAAGAATCTCTTGGATTGCGAGCTCGTGTAGTCTTGTTTCTGTCCGAGCCCGTTCCTTTTGACGTGCACTGAAACAATCGAATGAGTTTGCAAAGTGCACGAGAAAAGATTTCAAAAACTTATTGCAGATATTATTGATATCCAAGCTATTGTTTTCAAAGCTATTGTTTCTAAAGTTTTTCATGTTTCTCAACCCGCAGAAACCTCAAACATCGGTAAAAGTCGACTTTTAATTGTTTCAGCAACGGATCACAAAAGTTGTATTCGCACTGACTCGTGTTGGGACAACGTTGTGTTTTATATAATCGATCTGTTTAATATTCACAACCTGCCAACTTTTCAAGGAAATAAATACATTGGTTGAGGTATAAAGTTAGAACGCATTATGAATTGAATTCGCAGCTTTAAATCAAATTTTTAGATACAAGTTACCAATCAATATTTGAGGTATATTCTCAGAAGACAAATTACGTTTGCAAAATAATTGGTTTGGTTCAATCATGAGATTACTTGTAATGGCCAAGCTAAAATTTAGTTTCTGCAATTCAAAGGCAAACTCCCGTTTTTCTTTCACTGTTTCGCGCAACTTGCAGCACACACCTATAACGCTTATCATCCGTAACTCGAAAACAAGGTAAGCTAACTGATCAAGCATTGCTCTGTATAATTTGAGTTCAGGTTGGCTCTTAAAGAACAATCTTCTAGTTTAAAACAACAGAATACACGAGGTATACTTTGCTAAGCTTGTTAAAGATTGTGTTTTGTGTCATTAGCTTTAGTTTCTTTCTTTCGGACTTATCCTTTTGTTATTTAGCTGATTCAATTTCAACCTTAACACATACGATTCACTGCCTGGCTTAACGGCTTCCCGTTTTTATCGAACAAATGATAGTCAAATTAATCCGTAGTCTTCATATTATGAAAGCCTGAATATTTAATCAGTAATTGAGACAGCGGAGAGGCATCCCAGCGGGTATTATGATTTAGCAATGTTTTTTACAACTTTAATTTTCATGACTCTTTCTCAGCATACTAGTTTTAAATCGGCGATACTTAAAAACTTTGTCAATGTCCCAAGAAATATTTTGGGACAAAAAGGATTCTTGTTGAAATCTACAATCTAATGAGTGTCGTTTTGTATGTTAAGAGAACACGTTTGTTCATGTTTACGATATAAGGCTAGAACGGGAGTTTAAATGGTTATAGAACAGTTTTACAACCCACCTTTGGTGCTGAATTTTTGTGTATCGGTGTGATTAAGAAGCTCTATCAGTGCTGAATTTCTGTTGGTTTTTCGTCTTTACCCAAAAGTTGAGTTTTAACGGGATAACAGGTACTAAATATTCATGAACATAATTTTTGCCAGCTGCTGTTAATAGGGGTAGTTATACCAGAGCAATTTTACATATGAATCTCCATGTTAACGCAAGATAAATTTTTTGTTTGTGTTTGGCTGTTATAACCGAATTATGTTTAGCTTCTACGCAACCACTGCGACGGGCAACCTGACAACCACAAACTAATGAAATTTTACTTGTGAAACAGAGGGGACCATTTTAGGAAGGCCAAGTCTCTAATTAGTTTCGAAACGTATTTTTTGTTCAATTGTTAACTACAAACTACGAGGCCCTAACTCATTTTCAGCTATCCTTAGTTGATCGTGTATATTCTAATTTCTATGCTGTTTGCTCATCCCTAATTTCAAGTTTATTTTGACAATTTCTATAGTTTCAGTCATTTTGGAATTTTTTTCGTAAATCTTTAGATATTAGTTTTAAGAGGGTCACAAGTTGATCTGTCACGTGTTACATCTTTAAATAAAGCAGGTAATTATTATTTCTTCTTCTTATATTTATTTAATGAGGAAGAAAGGGCCAAAATAGAGGTGTGTCACTCGTAACATGTTCAGCAAACCATCATTAAGGTATAGATCATCTGGAAGGTTAAGAAACGTAGATTTGGAATATTAGTTTACTAGTTTTTTCAAATTTTGGCAAAAAATTAGACTCAAACTTGTTTTATTCAAAATGACACTTTTATTGCTCTTGTTTATTCTCTTGATCCTTTAATTTGACGACTATATAATCGACCTCAGATTTTGAACTGCAAAATTTAAGTTATTTAACTATGAAGTAACATTTTCACATCAGATCTTGCTGCTCCTTATCAGTCCAAAGTTGGTCACATCTATAAAACTAAAAGGAATAAAATAATCTGAGACACAATTTTGCAATTGAGAAAATCGCCAAGAGGCTGTTAATCTTTCCGTATAATAGACTTCTTGAAGTTGCTAAAAACGCTTCAAAATATTTGGACAAAAACGCGACTTTTGTTTCACCTTCGTGTTCGCTTAAAGGTGTCCAATTATCCCACGTACGTTTCTGCCAAACTTTGCATAATTTAGAGACCGAGTAAATGAATTCGTTCAGCAACTTCAAAAGAAATATTTCAACGAGCTTGATTAAAGTTCAAAGTGACGGGTAGACAGAGTAGAGGACGCCCATGCGTCGCAAGGGGACGGTTTGCAATAAACGACATTCGAGTCGGCAACCATTGACAAGGATTTATCAAATAGACAATTTACGTACTAAGATTCTCGCAATGTTGTGTTGCATATTCCCGTATAAAAGTACGGTCAAATGCGATATAGTAGTCAGTCCATGTCACAACTAGAAGTACACTCTTTTCTGATAGCTCCATCAACAAATGGCAAGTCAACACAATATAAACAACCGTGCCGCTGTCATGCAGTTCGTGTAGGAGCCTTGATCATTGTCGGCAAACTGTTTCATGATCTTTGCATCTTTAAAGTTTATCAAATAGAGTTAAATATCTGCCCTGGGCTGTTTGTTTGAGCGGCAGAAATATTACGGCGATACCTCTTGTGAAATGGGGAGTGGAAATTCTTGTCCGATTGTAAACGTTTGTCTTTGTGGGTTTTTATAAAAAATGTTTAAAAACATATATCCGTGCACGTGATCAAAGTCGTATGCGACGTCTCTTGTAAATATTTTTTTAAATTAAAAAACTTTTATGCAACTGCTTGCAGGTTCTGTCAAAAATCTGACGCCTCACGTTGAAAGAATAAACATACCTCCAGCGTTGTATCTAAACTACAAACGATATTAGCTAGGAATATTCAATCTTCAAAAGAATAATACATTGACCCGTTTCCAAAACTAAGAATATTTTGTTTCTTAATCTTGTATTATTGTATTTTTCTCCATCACAAGAACAACCACACAATGATCGAACTTGATATTATTGAATACTGTAGAACTTTGGAAAGACAAAAACAATGAATTGTAATGACATGCTAAACTGAAATATAATCGTTCTCTTTATTTTCAAAATCTGTTCTCCCACGATAATTTTGGTATAACTGTTCTCATTCTCTCTTCAAAACTATTGAAATAAAAGTTCTTTCTCGGGTGTGTGGTCTTGGCACGTCCTTAAACTAGCCACAACATTATTGTGCTAAGCAAGTAGTATTTGTAGTTTTGGTTACTCGAATGTCCTTATTTTTTATCGACAAATTGACGATCAAATAATTTCTTACTGCACTTATTCCTTAGTTTTTCTTTCTTCGCATCAAGACCTTTCTTAAGTTTTAACACACGCTTCTTTTTTGTATAAGAACAATTACACAAGAAAACCGAGGCTCTTATCGCTCGAAATTTAAGAACAATTCGAAAACAACCTGAGGCACGCAACATAACAATTTTTCAAGACGAAATATTGAAACACCCAAGCTTTGTTGTTCTCACGACATTCTCTGCACTACTGACTTTGTTTTCATTTGAATCTCGTTGAAAGGCTAACATCCTTGGAGTAAAGTTAAGTTCATTTTCTGTTTTTAACCTACAGCAATGATATTAACTATAGAGTATAGAAATGAGAACAATTTGCGAAAGAAATCATGCTGTTTTGATAGCAGGTACATGTAGCATGGTGGTATCACGTAGGATTTGGAGTACTCAATTTTAATTAAAAGCATTATACGAGCGAGGACTCCCTCCAAAGGTTCAACCCAATACCCGTTCATATATCATTTTTGCCATTTTATCATTCTCTTCAATAAAAAAAGGCAGCCCATAAAGCCCGCTGTAGGTAGTACTCCTCCGTGTATAAATGCCTTTAAAAGTGGTGGTCAGTGGTTAATTACGATCATAATGACTTCATAATTTGGTCTGAAGACGAGTAAGGGTTTCACGAAACATGTTGTACACATATGCATGGTCGAATGCCCTTGGACTACCCCACCTCCCTGTTTAACCCTTAAACGGCCAGGCTATTTTACTCAAAAGTCAGCCAAGGATTTGGGAGGAGGGAATAGGACTCCCCCCCCC
>JAOBYE010117559.1:0-19336 GCA_025403585.1 Parazoanthus swiftii | reverse complement strand
CTCCCCCCCCCCCCCCCCCCCTCGCATCCGAGATACTTTATGACCGGTTCTTAAAAGAAAACACTCAAACACTTACAAGTCTTTGTTTTTTAATAATTTTCTTTCTCTACAAAACGGCAATCATATGTACAAATTGGTCATTAGCTGTACAATATAAAAATATAAATATCTCTATTTAATTAAATCAAAAGATTATAAATCACATTTTCACTTCCAGCACACGTTATCCATCTTTCAACTTTCTTTGGACTTCTCGATTTGATATCTTACTAACCAGTACATACAGATTAAAGGAACCTTAAAAATTTCTAAACCTCTTCACTCCTAGTAGTACCAACTGATGTGTTAGTAGTTCTCAATATCTATCTTCATATATTTCCTTGAAATGGGTTGGGAGAATTTTGCACTTAATCTTTAAGCCTTAGAGATTTTGATCATTTCTCTAATTCTTAAAACATTTCATACTGATGCTGTAGGAGAAGATAGATGTTAATAAGTTTTGTGGGAGGAATGGGTTAAGAGATTTATAAGTTTTAATTTTAAAAGACAAGAAATGCCTAACACAACTTAATTTTCCACAACACAAAGAGTAAGGAGGGGTCATCCTTTAACAATCGTTAGACCAATCTTACAGCAAAACAACACTAGGAGATTGAAATGGTCATAATATGTATTTCAAAATCTCCTTATGCTGCACTACCCTTCATAAAGAATTGGCGTGCTGTACAACTTTGTTCTTTTGTGTCAGAAAATTGGAATAAGATAGTTTCCAAAATCTAGTGTTTTAATCTTCTGCAACACAAGTTTTGTATTACAAATCTTTGTCGTCTCTGACGGCAAGCTGCGTTCGATATGATTGCGGAGTTTCGGCTTTTGCATGTTCGAACAAGAAAATAATTTACAGAAATATAAATTACAGCAAGCAAGAAGACAAACACACCAAGATAATTCCCAGTAATTCCGGTTGACCGTTGGTAAGTGTTAAAAGACCGTTCAGAATATTTTGTGTTGAAGTTTCAAAAAGAAATTCTGGAGAAATATTTGTTCGTTTCTTAAGGCACAACGATTGCCAAACTCCTAAACTACAGCTTGCCGCCAGTAACTCTTATCTCTATTCAAGTTTTGAGAAATCGTTTCTAGGACTTATTTGTTGGCCCGAGCAATGTGGGCCTTAAAGCTAGCCAACCCGTTGGTTGTAACTAACACATTTTGACAATATGTCATTACAAGGGCAGCTAGGTTCTAACAATTTTCAAGTTCCAAGTATGTCCATCAAAAGCCATCAAGAAATGTCAACTTTTGAGGACAAACCTGGTCGGGACTGCCATGAAATGGAGAACATACATGGGTCCATGAAAAAGGCGGTACCTAACCGCCCTTGCCCTTATCTGAAATGCATCGACCTATTGAACAAATATATTATAATATCTTCTAATTTGATTGCATGCGTTTATAGTTCAGTGTTAGCTCACTGGCGATAGACCAATTTTGATAAACTAAAATTCGGCCTGAAACAAAAGATATCACACGAGGCTCTGGGGAATAACCTGTACAAACTCTATATTTTATTCTCCTGAGCCTCGTGCTGATATCTTTTGTTTCGGGCAGAATTTTGAATGATCTAAATTGGTCTATTACGTCGTGGAATACATATGATATACCATGTATGCTTTTAAAGACGTATTTTGCTAATTATCTCATTACTGACGTGTACTGTGCTACCTTCTCATTGGTGATAGGACTTTGTAAGACTGGCAGGTAGAATGTTTCATAATTAATTTTGAAAAGGTTGGTGCCTATTAGAAAATATGAAAAATATCTTACAAAATATCTGCCATTTTTATATCCAGTTTAAGAGGAATTTTTCTATAGATGAAATCTTCATGTTCAACGATCTCTTCCTCTTTTGGTAAGTTATGGGAAACAACTTCTGACAAACTTGGGAGCCAGAGTGCAATTCCCCTCAAGACCACAAAAACATTCGCACACTGCGAGGGAAAATATCCCGAGGCCTCATGCAGGGGAGAATATCAGTTCTGGCGTGCTTATGGTAGTGCAATTGACGAAACACTATTGTGAAGATTTCAAACGTAAGCAAGCTTGGCCTTTTCCAACGTTGGAAAGGCAAAGCTACTCAACTAACTGTGAGAAACTTAAATATATATCCTTAAAGATTGTTGGCTAAAAAAATTGTCGAACGTTTGTTTTACAAACCCCATAATAATCGTTGTTTTGGTCTTATTAGGTTTGCACTGATAATTAAGAACGTTGTCAAGAAAATGTAATGTGTTTATGTTGGTAAGTTTTCAAACTCCTCTGTCATATCATGGCATGCAAAACACCGCTTTCAAAATTCAATTTTTTTCTCTTCTGGCTCACCGCATGCATTCTCAGCTTTCCTGAAACCGAGTCTTTCCGACAGCGGTTACATCGCAGTTTACTAATCAACGAAACCTTGACTCAAACACGTGGGTTCTCTCCTCTCCAACTGTTCAAATGCAACAAGGACGAACATCCATCGACTCTCTGCTTCTCTGTTCCTCTAACTATAACATGATAATGTCTGACGTGGGTCGTTCTCTATTTTTTCCTTTGCCATAACTACAAATCTTGATGCATAACGATTGTTTTCTATCGAATGACTTGCGGTTCTCCTCTCGTGACTTGAGCCTGCAGTATAGATATGTGTTGGAAGCGGCTAACAAGGCGATAATGATGACCAAGATGATGACGATAGTAATGTTGATTGTGTTTTCTGTGAAGAAAAACAAAGAAGCTAAGACGTGCTGCACGAGTATCGAGCAATGCAGTGTTTGTGTCGTGTTGCATTTTGATGTGTTGCAATGTATATCTCGGTTTTGTTTAATTATAGAAAGTTAATTGTATTGTTGCTTTAAATTACATTGTGTTACGTTGCTGGTGTTGTGTCGTGTTGTGTTGCGTTGTGTTGTGTTGTGTTGTGTTGTGTTGTGTTGTGTTGTGTTGTGTTGTGTTGTGTTGTGTTGTGTTGTGCTGTGCTGTGTTGTGATGCGCTGCGCAACGTTCTGTTGTGTTCGGAAGAACAGTTAGCATCTTTAAGACTGTCTATACTGTAAAATGCAACAATGCATTGCGCTGCATTGTATGGTACTGCCTTGCATTGCACTGTGACGTATTGTACTGTACTGTATTGATTTAAATTTTATTTTATCAATTGTATTGTAATAAACTGTAGGCAATGCAACGCACTACAACACACTGCGTTCAACTGCTTTGTATCGTACAATTGGTATTTGGTGTGTGAGAATAATTTACTATGCATGCATTTCGTTGTGTTCATATCGATGCACTCTTTTTTTCTTTTTGTGCTGTAAGTACTGTGATGTGCTGTGATGTACTGTGCTGTGCTGTGCTGTGCTGTGCTGTACTGTGCTGTGCTGTACCGTGTTGTGCTGTAAGTACTGTACTGTAAGTACGATGCTTTGCTGTGCTGTGCTATACTGTGCTCTGCTCTGCTATGCTGTGCCGTGTCTACCGTGCTGTGCTGTCACTGTGCTGTGCTGTGATGTGTTCTGCTCTGCTATGCTGCGCTGTGCCGTGCCGTGCCGTGCCGTGCCGTGCTGCACTGTACTATACTGTACTACACAGTGCCGTCCCGTGACATTAAATGCATGTTCAGCATGTATTGTTGTACTATAGTGTATATGAACATCGTAAGGGAAACAAACCTCGCGCATCACCTGTCCGGTAGCTGACCACCGGAGCATCAGGCTCCTCATTTTTCGATCTCCTCGCGTCAAACTGTTTCTCTTCCGTTTGGGTGACGACTTCTGTTGGAGTGAGTTCCTGTGCATTCATTTGCCGAGTGCGAGGAACCATCGGTGAGGATCTTTCTCTTTGTTCAGTTGTTCTGACGGGTGTCGTAACTATTTTTGAAGTACTAGAGCTCTGAGGCGGCGTTGTTATTTTTGTTGTTGCCGTTGGTTTTGGATCGCATCTTTCATCTACGACACAAAATTAGAGTTCGTTACAAGGATCAGCAACCAAAAGAAACGAATCAAATAGATTCTGCTGTCATCGGTAGCTATGCGTCCGAGAAGCGACGGGTTATATATCGACAGCAACAAAATCATTTTCCGCGTAAAAAAGGGGTTCACGTTATATGAAGAGAATTGGAATATAGCAAAATGGATTGGACGGTATTTAACTATTCAATTAAACACCAAGCTTTTTATACAAATCATTTATGGTTTTTGTAATCGGTATATCTTCTTTTCATCTAGTTCACCGATATAGTGCTGCCTAATTTGTAAATAGGTTTCATTATTCAATAAACCATTCTCACAGTCATTGTAATTATTGGCATCGGCATTGGCATTGCCGTTGCCATTGGCATTGCTGTTGCCACTGGCATTGCTTTTGCCACTGGCATTGCTGTTGCCATTGGCATTGCTGTTACCGATGCAATTGTTGTAGCCGATGCCATTGCTGTTGTTAATCCGGTTCTTGCAATAAAATATTTAGCGACAGCGAAAGGTGCAATTGGTCCTCAAGCCTCCTTTGGTGAAGAAAGGGGTGACGCTTCCTGTCTCCTTCTGATTGGTTTAAACTTAACAAGTGATCAAGGCATGGCGGAAGCTTACAAAAGTACAAAAATGCATTCGACTTACCTCTACCATGTTTACATACGTAAAATCGAATTCTCAAATTATGTGTCTTGCAGTGGCCCCCATGACGATTAGTAATAGAACCTCTAGTGCCATCAGATGTTGCTGAAAGAGAAGCAGGCAAAAAAACGTCAGAAACTCTTCTTTCCTTCCTTCCTTCTCTCCTTCCTTCCTTCCATTCATTTATTTATTCATTCACTCTTTCTTTCTTTCTCTTTTTCTTTCTTTCTTTCTTTTACTTACCACATTGATTACTTACCTATTCACTTTTTTTCATTTTATATTACTTTCCTACCAACAAACTAACTAATCAACTAATTAACTAACTAACTAACTGACTGACTGACTGACTATCTATCTATCCGACTGACTGACTATACATTTGTGTGTTCGATTTTGTGTTCGATAGATGTTCAGTGTATTAATTTCAAGAAATAACAATATGCTTACCAATAAAATAGTACTCCTCCCCTCGGTTAAACTCCAAACTGTTTAATGAACCACTGTATTGTTGGAAGACAACTGGATAATATTTTAGCGAAAAAGGTGAGTCACATCTCATCAACAGCCGGCTGTCAGGAGAACTCGCATTACAAGCCCAATAGGACTCATTATTCACAATCCACAGGTTTTCATTAAGCAATTCTATTGCCGTACTATCTTTCATTTGGCTCATGATCGTGGCCACGTTTGGACAAATGAACGTGATCTTTGATTTATCTTTCACATAAATTGTCGCGTTTGTTTGGAATCTGAAAGAAGAAAGATATATGTGATCAGTAGCGGAAACCTTTAGCACACGGAAAACAAAAACGGACAGTGTGACAAAATGCTCTTTGTGGCCATTTCTCTACTAAGAAAGTCGTACTACTAACAAGAAAAATTCACTAATAACCTTAAAAATGAAACGTTAATTAGAGGGTTATCAATATTTATTAAACGTAGTTTTGCTTTACAATTGATTCGTTAATAAACCCCTAAAAATATTTATTTTAATACGCGTCGTTTACCTCTACTAGTTGGCGGTGGTGGTGTAGGGGGGGAGGGGGTCAATTTGTCAAACAGAAAGAACGTATTTCAAAGTTTAAGGTCAACCGAGTAGAATCTCTGCTTGGTTTAAATTTGACTCGTATACATCAAAGCTACAAAGGAATAACAATTCTCGCCTAGTAAGTCTACATCCCCACTGAACAGCCGAACCATGCATTATTCATGCATATTTTGATATGCGACTGGGTTCCCGTAAGGGGACACCATTCAATTTAACTCGAGAACTGCCGAAAACATTAATTCATTAATTTTTATCATTTGACATGCTCCCGTATCATTTTCATTTTCTCTCCCACAAAGACAACATGCAGCTGGTAAAGTCTGTAACCGTTTATTCCCGTTCGCTTAAGGGAAGAGAAAGGCCATCCAACAGCAAATTATTTCATGACTTTAGGAACACACATACACAAATAAATAAATAAATAAATAAATATATTATTTATTTATTTATTTATTTATTCATTTATTAAGATTTCAATATTTTTTTGTATTCCGAAACCCCTGTCAAATCGTTAAGATTTTATTTGTTATTCTTTTATTTTACTTATAAAAACGTTGTAAAGTTGTGAAATTCACACCGAGCCAGAAATCAGCTAGGAAGTCCTGCAAATATTCCGACAAACAAGAAGCGGACAGACAAAAAAAGGAAAACAAGGACAGAACACATAGTCGCACATGCAACCAATTCTTGTGAATTTGACCGAAGAAGCTGTAATTCCTGTTCACGATCATATCAATAACAATGAAATACTTCGTCACAGCGTCAACTGTCGATTCATACGTCACCAAATGTGTAAAAAGAATGTCAGCTCAATTACTGTATTCAACTAAAATATTCAACTAAAATATTGTTGTCTACAAATCTGCAAGCCTGACATAATCTGATATAAGTATTTTTTAGTTTAAGTAATGAAAATTGCTGGCTGAGGCACTGTTTTAAACAGCTTGTCTCCATTGATAACTGGTACTGGTTTTGTTTTGTTGTAATCTTAATCAGGGTATTACAAAGCCCACTCAAACCTTCAAGAAATTTCTGTTGTTTATCACGATAGTTAAACACTGCCACTGCAATCTACTTATCCAATAGTTGAGCATTCCAATCCCTATTCATGTATACAAGACTAGAACAACAAAATACTACCGAGTTTAGAGTCCAATGGTGAAACAATTCCAAGTTAGATGATAACAATTTTTCCTAGTTTAATAGATGAACTGTGATACTCTCACATCACTATGGATAACCAGCGCAGACAGATCAGAGCTTTGCATCTCAGTGACGACTTTCCAACTTCAAGTCTGGTCATCTGATAACTATCGTTCTTTTAAACAATAGTCCCGATATACTTATGACATGTAAGTTTCTTAACAACTCCGGAACTTGTCTTTACTTAGCACAAGCCCCTCCCTCTGTCTATTGTGGGTGTTAACCGTTCTCATTTTGTGTATCAGCACTACAGCGCACGTATTGTTTGTGCGAATCTTATCTTTCGAATAGCATTGAAAAAGACTGACTGAGTATTATCAATCTCTAATGCTCTTATGGAATCAAATATATGACTTTACTTTCATGTCACTTTTAAGATAAGCTAAACTGCCGTCAATAATGGGCTGAAAATTATAAATAAACTTGAGAAGTATGTTACTGGGAATGTTACTGGGAACAGTCTGAGGTGATATTTGGAAGAAAAAGGATCGACTGTAAAAGACAGGATACACTTTTCGCAGTTTAAACTTCGAACTGATTGTTGCCTTGTACAGGGATCTAGAACCTGCCAATTAAAGTCTGAACCACTTAGGTATAGGCAAACCCAAAACATGATGCTCTTTGATTCTTATTTAGTTATTATGTTAGTGTATGTATCCAGAAGTTGGTTTTGAAATAACAGACAGCTGGACGCCGTCTCGACACAAAACGTGCTTCCGTGCTTCAGCATTTACCAGGTCAAGGACGGAAGTGTCGCTATATCTGATTCTCAAGTTGAACTTTAAAGAAATGCTGAACTATCGCACACAACAGGAGACGCATTGCGTGTAAATCCGGCTTGGTGCAGTTGCAGATAGCGTATTTACTAGGTGATGACTTCATTACTGCAACATCACAAACGGAACACGAGATCAATGTACGGAAAAGGGGACACCAAATATCTGCGTTTCCGTAAACAAACACAAAACAGATATATGCTCTTGTTTTGGGAGATGGCGTTGATACTGTGTTGTAGCAAGATTCTGTTTACACGTGTTTCAGTTCACAAATTGCGGTGGGATGTACTGGTATGAGTCATCGTTAAGATATTGGAACAAAATAATCCTTGGTCATATCATAAGCCACCGATCACGTTCACTCAAAGAGCACTGAGCATATAGTTTGCTCGTCCTTTTCTTCATCATACATCGGATCTGCTTCAATAACCCTTCTCCTGACTATCTAAAAATCGTGAAATGCAAGAGAAAACTAACGCATTCGTCCGAGATGAGCTTATCTTTATTGGTGTTTATTCGGATGGGCTTTTTTTCGAAGAGGCTTTCTGGGAAGGGTTTGATAATGAATATTCTTGTTATTTGTCGCTAACAGAAACTCGGGCTATGAGAATCGAGGGGAGAGAAAAAAAGTTTCAAGTATAAAGAGACATATTTCGTATGAATTTGATGTAACTTGAAAACACTCAAGAACTCAGCCTTTGACACAAACGTTTGCCCTGCCACGTTTTCCAGCAATAATTAAAGATTTCATTTATTTATAAAAAAAAAAGTCTCAACTTTGGCTTTTTGATAAATAACACCAGACACTTCTGCTCTTCAAGACAAACAATACAAATGGTCATTTTCTGGGTTTTCGACAACTGGTTGAAAAGTAAGGGTCGGTGTTTTTGCAACTGATCGTTTTAGCAGGACAAGAGTTAAGAATCAACAAGTAACATTACGCAGTTAACTACATTGAACGCCCAACGAGTTGCATCTTTGATAATGACCGCACAGAAACTCTTGGAACGGTACGAATTTGAAATAAAATCGAGAGGCCGATTTTGCTCGAGGCTTAGTCGCGTGGTAACGACTGGTTTCAGACGTCGTGTTACAGTCATATATAATCCAGTCGAATCCGGTTAGTCAGTTTCAACTGTAAAACACGCCTATGAAATGAGCTATAAAGTCGGAAGAGTTTCATTTGTGCAAATGTTTCCTCGGTCTAGACTAAGTTATTAAAATCTTTCAGCTTTGTAGTTTGCAATTGTTTAGTCAAAATTTACAAAAATTTACAGCTGACATGATCACATTCCAATAAAATCAACCAATGGGATATGTTTCGACTGTAATTGCATGCAAGGTCTAGAAAAAGTAGAGACCCGAGCCCATATGAAAGGACACTGGGTATGTCGCGCGCTACACACACTGACATTGAAAATCAAGTCTATAGAAATAGTTGTACGCCCAGTGCACTTTCTCCCCAACATATTCATCCGAAAAACTGGTACTGATATCGCCCTACGCGGGAATCGAACTCACACCTCCGCCCTGTATTATAGTGAGGCGTGCTAACCACTACACCATCAGGGACCACCACGCTGGCAACGCAGCAGATTACTGAGGTGACGAATCACCTTGGGCACAATTATTTCTTCACTTGAGCATGTCTCTACCTCTATACCCTCGATCAAACGAAGTTTACTTCTTCTTTTTTACAACTAGAGATGGAAACACGGAGGATAGGAAATTTAGTGAACTATAGAATAGTTGTACACACAGTGCATATTCAAGTCAGGTCAAGTTTAAGGAAACTTTTATATAAGCCGTACCGTCATACAGCTTCGGTTATACGATCCGTTCTTTTCTTAGACTTAATTGATACGATCATTACAAAGAGAGGACTTCTTGCTGTTAAACCTATCTTCAAGAGCGCAAGAAGCAGTACACCACAGAAGAACATCGGCGTAGAAATGGAAATGAGTTTTCAAGATGTAGTCGAGAGTACATTCTTTTAATAAAAACAGAAGAACTGGCCAAGCTTATTCATTTTTATCATCACTGGCATCTTACAATGGTGTACCTCTGTGTTTTTCTTAAATATTCTTTACAATATTCCGCAGTCTTGTGATAACCCTAGCCTGTATGAGCAAACTTAACTTAATTTCACACCGAAATTCACGTCGCCAAGCCAACGTTTTTAAAGAAACAGTATGCCACTAGTCGTGTGCCACACGAACGAACAGTTGCCGTAAGACATTCGACTTGAAAACAATTCGGTCCACTTTCGCCTCGGGGTTTTGCGTGCAACAATTCAGGAGGGAAATCTTTACTAATTGACTCGACAGTAACTGATACAATCAAACAGTCCAAACAAACGGTAGCAAAACATTAATTAAAATTTACGTTTTCATATCATTGTATTTTGAAGCTTTTAGAAGTAACAGATTTAACCTTAGCTTTTGAAAAGATTCAGGCCATTAAATACGGTAGCAAAACAAAATTTTCCGGTAGATAATCCGTTGTGGCAGGAACATAATTGATAACATCATACAGGGAGGAATGTGGCATTGTAGTTGGAAAATCTACCGTTAACATCAGCAGTATACATTGAAACGGAAGGTCTAGAAGACTAAATCTAAGAGGCCGATAGGTTATTTGTCTGTCTTCATGCTTATGATTTATGAATTACATATTTCATTATGACAGTAAGATAAGGAAGGCACACTCCAACGAAAGGATAGCAAAAGTCTTCTATCAAGTTCTAAATCATGGATCGACTTGTTCTGGGAGTAATCAGCAACACATACATCCGAGCTCTCAAGGTGACATAACTCACTAAACACGTTGAATTCTTCAATACCTCAGAAACGACTAAATTCAAGGAAAACCAAACACGATATAGAATGAAAAGTGCTTTCTGAGTTCTAGTAGTTGGTTGACGACTTAAGCTCATCAAAGCATAAGAATTTCAGTTTTATAGACAAGTTTTAACACTGCCCTCTTTACAACAAAATACGCTCGTACTGAAAAAATAAATCAATTGCTCGAGAGCTTTCACCCACAACAATGGGGTGTCGTTCAGTAATATTATAGCTTAAACACTGCCTCTGGCAAAATACAGTGACAGTACAAATAGCCTAGTTAAAGTAAAAATCATAAAATTGCAATGAAACATCCTGGAAATAGGTTGAGCTAATAAAACTGTAATACAAATTCCGAAGATAACATCGTGTGAAATATCCAAGTAATTGACACAGAATCAGGCTGTCGATCTGCGACGCGGCGACTCCAAAGGAAAATCTTGTGAAATACTAAATAGGCAAAAAGTCTGTTGAATTTCAGAAAAAGCTTTAGTCCTTATTATCGATGAACTCTCAAATAGTCAAAACAGCAAAACAGTCTTTGATCAGATGAATCTGCTTTAACTGATGAATGTAGAACGAGTAGACATAAATGCCGAAAGGTTTTTTTCTCATCAACTCAGTTCAGTGGTTCAATTGTTGAGATGTCAATAGTTTTATTCGTGTATCGATGTATGTTCAAGTCCTCCAGGGCATTCTAGCGATAAGTTATTAAACTCAAGACGACTAAAGAGTTGCTAACCATAAAATTTTGTTTTCATGTAAGCTACATGTCTCTCTTGGTGACTGTGAGTCACGAACAACTACTCTTAGATTCTTCAGTGCTTTCAAATCATCCATTAGATAACTGCAAAAGATCTTACTTATATGAACTGGATTTACTGTGTGGTCTCCGCGTTTCATCTGATATTCTAATTAGCTCTTAAACAGAAACACATACTGTTTATCCAAATATTCTTCAAAAGTGTAAAACTAGCTGAAGTATACATATTGTTGAAATGTACTGTCCCATACAGTAACTCAACTAACAGCTATTTGTACTGAAAATCAGTGGTAAATTGTCTCAAGAAAGCATGTCTACTAGTTTGCAATTCCAATTTCTATAACTTGAAATGAAAATGAGATATTTTTCAGGGACTCCATTTCAGCTTCAAGAAGTAATATGCAGGTACATCCTTCTCAACCCTTTTACTAGTGCTCATGGAAAATCGTAGTTCCTTGTGGGTATACATGTTTAAAACAGTCGTTGGCCAGAAACTAGACATTTTAACAGCAAGCCTTGATTGTTGAACTACAACAAAAGTTTATCTCATCACTCATCAATCTCAGTAAATTAACATGCGGCTCCATTACAAATAATAGGGTGGTCTAGTGCAGTAGTGCGTGGGTCTTCTCCTGTTTCCCGACCCTTCGCCGGCTATGCAGGCAGGCTTTCTAAATAAATTCTATTGCAGTGGTGGAACTCCTCTATTTTAGTTACTGAATTCTCTAAAAAATTTTATATCGACGGTTTTCCTTATCTTTTTCCTAGAAGCAACTATCATCAAATAAGATCGTCTCTTTGAATTGAGAGACAAGGCAGATATGCTAGTAAAAGTGCAAGAGCTGGGAGGGAAGCCGAGGGTCGAGACGAAAAACTCCCAGCATTCTTGAGGGGTGAGGTCTTCTACACCCTAACCCCTCAAGAGTAACATAGTGGCACGTTCTCTTAATGCGAGTTTTTGTGAAGCACCATCATTGATTTTTTTCACGTTTATTCGGGACATGTTATTTGCCAGATTTATAAATCTTAAGTTTAGCGAGTTACTTTATTCCTTCAGTAGTCAAACTACTAACACAATCAAAGCTCTATAAGCGACCGCTTTTTAAGAGACCAGCTCCGATGACGACCAAGATTTTGAATACCCGCTTAAGTTGGTACTCAAACTCTGTAACTCTCGTAAGCGACCATGTTTCGGAAGCGAACACTTTTGAAAAGTACCAACAGTTAGGGATTATCTATTGTTTTCAAGCTCTCGTAAGCGACCAGTCTCACATCTCGAGGTGGTCGCTTAAGAGAACTTCGACTGTAGTAATATATCGTGACAGGTAACCCAATTGGCTAAACAAGCTCACTGCTGGAGACCGGAGGTGGATTTGCTATTACAAAGATACCCAGCTGTATAGCCCCGAGTAGTTTTGATATTTCAAACGATAGTGAAGCTTTTGTAGAATTCGACTTTGACATTGTCCTGAATTTGTTGAAGGTTTTATACACAGTTTTTTCGTGTAAAAAGTTTGAAAATTTCGATTTTTTGAAGAGACTTGTAATAGCCAACTTCTATTAAACTAGTTAAAAAAATTAGAATTTTTTTGAAAAAGGTAAACCCGACAACAATGAAATTCTACTGTTCTTGTAGTGAAACAACTGTAGATCAGATTTTGCACTTGGTTTTCAAAAGTTCATAGAAAGTTTTCGTGTTTGTCTGCAAAACGCAGGTATCATATTCTGAAAATACGTCCGTCGATCTACATCTATTCGGAGATCTTGTTGTTGTTGGCAAATGTAAAACACGTGCTGTTTTACGGAAATATACAGGCTTTCTTCAATTAATAGAAAAGATAGAATTGGTTTCGTGAATAGAATCAGTGATGATCGCTGTGAACCGAGATTAACACCTTCTGTGCTGCCCCCATCCATGTCCCGCATGCTGCAGATTTGCAGGCGCGTACGCAGCTTTTTTGGCGGGGGGGTGCACTTTAAGCTTGAGCGGACCTTTTTTCAGCCGATCTGTTTGGGCAGAACTTTCTTTCCTTTTTTGGACGTTTCTGAGCGGAACTTTTTTTCAGGTGGGAGGGTGCACGTGCACCCAGTGCACCCCCCTGCGTACGCGCCTGATTTGATTGCTGATGGCAGTGCATATGAGTCAATACAGCTGACACTCTGGGAGATTGATGTCAGACGTCAGCAGACAGAGTTTAAAGTGGTTAAAAATCTAGCAGTCACAAACCAGACACCAAGATACTATAAAGCATTTGATTTTCAAAGAGCCTTTTTTCATTCGTAAACACTTATTTGACAGCAAGCTGTCCGAGGTGAAAATTAGTAAATTAATAGAACTCATTGCGTTTCCTGTACTACGAGTTCGTACGTGATTTCATTCTTAGAAGCTCTAAAAAAAAGCTCTTCAGTCGCGCCACGTTACAAATACAACAATCCACAACTCAAGGTCCGGCGTCCGCAGGCAGATGATGCATCAAACTCCTTCCTTTTGTGGCTTCGCAAAAGGATGTAGATATCCAGTGGGCAACTGTGATTTGATGGCTTTACACTTCTTCGATCCAAAAATAGGAAACCTAATTAGGGTTGTTTGAGTTGTATTGTATGACATTGTATAATTAATAAACTGGTTCGAATATCCGACCAACATCTGTTGTTTTTAAAAAGTTACCAACGTAACAGATGTCACAGAACATGTAAAATCGAGTTTTAGTTTGGAAACAAGGGCTGGGACTTCCTTTCACTGTTTTCTCGACAATACGTAACAACTAACAATGCTGATTCAATCACTTGTTTTGCTGTCGTTACATATTATTGAAACTGATTAAGTAAGTTAGCTTATTTAGGTGAGTAATTACTACTAGTAAGTTGAGAAAAACGTGGAGAAACACAGACAGACAGACAAACAGATAGGTAGAAAACACAGACAGACTGACTGATTGATCCTTTGTCCGAGTTTGAATTCTGTCCGTGCAAAGCCACGCAATTGTACGGATACATCTTTAAAATCCATATAAACCAAGGAGTAATGGAAGACAGAAATTTAGAAAGGCAGACGACAGACAGACAGACAGCAATAATAGTAAAGTTGACACCTGATACTGTACAACTATACATGTGACTTAATTACGCTTCTCACAATTCAATTAAGGCAGGCCAGTAGGTTTTGCTATGCACTCATATCCGTTACAACATTAACACACCCCACAAGTTGATGGCAAATAACCAGTTTATTACCACGGGTTGGTGCCCGGTCTCCATGTGAATGGGGCCTTTTACTACTTGCATCTTACAACTGAGAAACAAAGTGTTCCATTGTCGAACAAGTTTACCTCATTAAAACGACCATTCCTCTCAACCTCCAGCAGAGTCCGGTGGCTTCCTGTTTCTCAGAACTTCGACAACTATCACTAACTTCGCAATTCGCACTTATTTGTTGCCAAGCGGCTGGGAAGGTATGCACTGCGCCGTCCGTCAGTTGACTTAAAGCTGCCCACTGCATGCTTGTAGTAAGTTATGAAAATGGCAATTAGCGAAAGAAAGCAGGCAAAAAAAAAACTGAAGAAAAGAAAAACAGGATGCCGTTGATTGTTGTTCCAAATTGAAGCCCAGGTCAAAGAAACTTGAAGCTGTCATTGAAAAAACAATTAGTGAAATCGAACTTTGGATTTTCAATTGACAAACATATTATTATTAAATTAATTGACGCGGTCCGCGCCAAAGCGACAGTCCATTTTGACACCAACAAAAGCTTCTCGGATTATGTCTTGACAGGACGATGAATTTAGAGGGTTGGACGCATATGGTTTGACGTATTAACGGCTGGCCAATTTTACTCGTTTTTTAAGTTATTCACAAAAAGATTTGTTAACGTAGTAATGCAATTTGTGATGTCTAAATCTAGAGCGTGCTTTGGCATGCTATTGCAAAAGAGTTCAAGAGGGTCGTCGTTTCTGAAATAAGTGGACTGATTACTTATAGCCGCGTTCGATGCTTTCGGTCACGAGTTTAATCCCTAAAGTACAAGACCCAGAAAAAAAACACGTAGAACTACTGTAAACATAAGTATAATATTTCACAATCTGCTTTTTCAGTAAGAAGGCGTTGACAGACTACATTTTTTGTCACATAATCGAGGCGAATTCATTGCTTGATGAAAAACGAACTGCATGTGTGGACACACTGCTCGGGTATTTTGCAGGTAACGACTTTGAGACCGCGATGACATGGCGGCAGATTTCCAAGATAGTGAAGTTTTTTTAAAGTTAAGTTATTTTAAAACTTGCAAGTGCGTGAGCCAGAAACTGAAATAAAAGTCAGATTAGTGACAGATCACTTGAAGGCTGATGTGGACGAATTATATCAGTGTTATATACATGATTGAACACAAGGTCCACAACCATAATAAAGACAATATTTGAAGCTTAGTAGAACTCTGCTGTTTCAGAAGATCCCTAAACACAGATGTTTTTAACACTAACGGGGAAAAGTAATCCTTTAACACCAACAAATAACGGTGCAAATCCTCTCAAGTTTTGTATGAGAAATGAAAGTTCCATGGGATGAACTAAAGGAGGACAAACAATAAACAATTCCAGTCTTGGCAACAACAACAGTCCAAGCAGCACTGATATTAGTAAGGTTGACGGCGGAGATCCGCATGAAGGATTACGCATTTCAAAACATACAAAACCCAGAGCAAGGTATTTAATATTGCTACTGGGCACTGGCTTTTTATAGCACGAAATGTTTGTAAACATACGTTATTTCAGAAATCAAAATATCGTAGTTCAGTCATGCAACAAACAGGTTTTAAGAGGCCACGTTGAAGATTGTACTGTGACGTTGAATAAGTGTTTCTTGCGCTGGAGGCAGTTCTGCAGTTCATGAGGGAGACTAATATTTGGTGTAATTCGACAGCTAATATGAAGTCGAGAACGTTGTAGCATTAACAGGTTATTGCCAAAAATGGCGCCATGTAGATTTATTGATTTTTTGTTTTGTTGCAACATATGCGATTTAGCAACCGATTTTGTTTGAGAAACCGCAGATACATTAATTACTTATTTCGCCTTTTGTTGTTGCTGCCCAGAGTACAAGCAAGTTTATCTTCTGAACAGGCCTTAAACTACGCAATTTAACCACCATTTAATTGCAAAATCAAAGAAGTAGTTCCAAGGACAAGACACTTGCTGTGTGTTACAATACCGAGTTGTATGCACACAAAAAATCAGAGACCTCCATCACTTTTCGCTTTTGTTGTGGTAAATCTGTTAACCACCAGCAAACACAAAAATCGCTTTGCAATTTAAAAGAGCACCACAGACAATGCGCAAAAAAAGCCATTGTTTTCAAATCCTAAAGCTCTTTTATTAGTCCCATTATATTCCATGACCCGCGTCGCAAGGTCGCAAGGATTAGTTTAACAATTGTAAGTTGCTAATATGTTTTCCTTCTAATCTAAATGAAATTCACTAAATTGTTCGCTGCGCGAAAATAAACTTGCATGTTGCGAGACCGTCTAATTAGTGACAGGGTGTAAGTTTATATGAGAAAATGACCGCGCAGCTGTGCGATAAATCAAGATAGAACGCTAAAGCTGTTGGAGTTCATATCGTGTTGTGTTTTTGTCTATGAAATCAAATCAGTTATCTTGACAGAAATCTAAATTATGCCAAATTTAGGAAGCGTTTCAGGGTACCGTAAAACGATGACACAAAAAAGTCAGACCTTTTTTTAAAAAAAAAACACCAGCAAGATACAAGAAAAATAGAGTTTTCAATGTTACATCAATTATTTACAAATATCTGTTTCTTTATGTATGAAACCGGGAGACAAATAGATAAGAGACTCGTTTGTAGACCGTCGAAGGTGTTGCACGCAATTTCAAATGTACTCAAATTTTAAAGTTTTTATGTTCGTGCGAGACTCTTAATCTTCGATGAGAACGATCAAATCTGTCCTTCAGGTCATTAAGTAAGTCCTTGTAGCAAGGAAACATGATTCATGGCTGCAGAATACAGACAAAGGGAGTTTTCTCTGCTTATTTTGATGGCAACCGGTGAAACCAAACCAACGCCGGGTAAACCAGCTTGAGATAACTTCGCAACAACAATGTAGCCTGGTTTTGAAAACATTGCTCAAACAACCCCTTCTCTTGACCTTAAAAGATGTTTCAAGATTTCTCTTGCGGTTTCAGATTTATTTTCCAATTGCCCGAAGACGCAAATTAGTTTGACGTGGGTTCTCAAATTAAAGTTGAAATGCAAATGCGAAGAATTAAGAAAGAAAACCGTTCAAAATAAACAGAAGTGAACATTCTCAAAAGAAGCTCACTTGCTGTGTTGAATATGGACAATGGTCACGGAACACGGCGAAATAAAACAGATACCGCAACCGAACACTGGCTGACAATTGTGAACATTGAGCGATGCGCTTTGAGTAAACTAGAGCTAAAATTAATTACAACACCACACAACTTATAAAATCCTTAATCCCCATGTAAACGATAATATTCGAATATTCAGGTGTGTTTTTGTCACCATCGTGTTGTAACGAAAAATTATATAGCGGATTTCTTACCGAGAATACAACCCTTTAGTTGGTCAGTTTACTATACGTGTATGCTACCAAATGCATCGAAAACATTACTATGTTGTCGTTGTACTTACAGCTGATTCTGCGGAGTCCATTGTATTGAAGGGTAAGAATCCGATCCGACGCGTACCACAAATAAACTCAAGGTGGCGAACACAACTACTGTTAATGATGTGGCAAAGCGTTTCTCCATGGCTTGGCTTAATTTTCCTCGCTTCCCGTTCTGTTAGTTCTTGTAGCGGAAATTCAAAAGCGTTCTTATCTGGCTCGTAATAGCTCAATAAAAGCTTATGAACTCTCTTGACATCTGTCGAGGCGGTATTTACCCAATATTCGACCGCAAACAAGCTAATAGCAACAGGGCCGATTTCTATATATACAGAGTCGAATACACGTCAATTCCTCGAATTTTCGCACGAAACTGAAATTCAATGGTTGCCAACCAAACGTCTTGAGACTAATACAAGCGGACGTGCAGTGGGAGTCGATATTTGATTCTCCGCGATGTCTTAGCATTCAAGGTGTGAAATTTCGTTGACGAACTGTCATTACCCCATGTGGTAGGCCGGCCCAGGAGTGCTGCGAATAAAATCAAAACCGGAAGTAGTAATCCAAGACTAGTTTCCAGGACACCGTCAGGGACAAAACGGTCAGAACAACCTTTCCGGAAAGGTGTGGAAAAGGCAAAAGAAGTGACGCCTGATTGGAGTTGGTTTCTTTTTCGATTGTGAGTCAGACACAAACAATATAATGATAATAGTAAATTAAAATTTTGCATAGCGCAAATGCCATAAATATTGTTGATTTGGTCGAGTCACTTCTGCACCATTGTTGATAACAAGGTCCAATACCCGACTATTTATTTCGCGTCGAGAAGCTTTTAGAACTTGGGAAAGAGTTTTCATATTCTAGGCAGAAAAAAACATTCGCCTACACAGAGTTTCTGGCAACAAAATAATCCTCCTTTCCACTCTCTCGTTCCCTTTACTCCACTGATCTGGATTAGTCCTCTCTTCTTTGAGTTTGAGGATCCTGCCCACTCTGCCAGCTGCGCCACTGGTCAGCGGTTACTTAATGCAAGGATCCAAATAAAAACTCTGTGTCAGATCTGTGAGTCAGGTTACCAATTTTACAATAAAAAGGGAAACGTGATAATTTGCATATCTGTTTTAAGTTCCTCGATAGAGATTTATACCAAGGATCGTGACACAGATGACCATCAACTAGCCAAGACTAATTTTATCTCTACAATTATCAACGCATCTTTCGACTCCTACAGAATCAGATAATCTTCCAATGATAATCTTCCTGCCCTTGTGAACTTTGTCTACATGTCCTGTTTTATTGAGGACTCGGTAGCCGAGCTGGGGGGAGGGTTGGGGATTCGAGCCAAATCATTTATACTGCACGAGGAGGGTTGTTTGTTTTGCATGGGCTGGTGTTATAGTTGCATCGATATA
>JAOBYE010117448.1:0-17308 GCA_025403585.1 Parazoanthus swiftii | reverse complement strand
TCTCTCTCTCTGTGTCTAGTTCTCTTTTTCTCTCCAATACTATTTACCGAAGCCTCTGGTTTAAACGAAAACACCTAAATCCGGCTTGAATTTACTGAAATCTTAGACCGATAATGACGAAGAATAGTGTTGTATTCCCAACAGTTTTATATGTTGAATGATACATAATTGTTTCCCATAACAAATGAAAGTTAATTGTTTTGTGTTCGGACTGGCTGTAAATCTTTATCTTTGAACATGCAAGTTCAAGTTGCTTCTTTACGAAAACAGCTGGGAGAAAACGTATTATTATGCATGACAAGCACAATTCTCTGCCATTCACGTTTCTTATTTTCGCCTCTCAATGCAATTAAATTACCGATACTTCCAAACCTGACCAAACTTTAAGGACATAGCCCTAGTGCTTTTGAAGTTTTATAAGGACAAACTAAAGCAAACACCTTCGTCTTAAATTCGGCAGTCTCAAGTTACATCGAGTTTGCCTGAATTGTTAGTTCTTTGTTTTCCAAGTTAAATATTTGCACTTTTATATCCCATAGCAACTAAGTTTAATTATACTCCTCACTTAAGCACATGGAAGACTAATGGGTGGTTTATCGTAGAAATACAAAGAACCAAATATTATAATAGTTTTAAAAATATTGATTAAAGTATTCCATCCCTGTGACTATACAAAATTAAAATTAACGCGGAAAAGACCAAAGAAATCTGAAGTTTGTTTGGAAATGCAAAAAAAAATAGCAGTTTGCAAAGAAAGGTAAAGTATACGGGGTTTAGTTAAGGAAAGTTTCAACAGTCGAATCCAGCAGATTTGAATCTTCGCCATTATTGAACACTTTCTGTCCTATTCTCGCTATTCCGACAAAACTAGGTTAAGAGAAAAAAATATCAATCAAACGCTTTTAGCTTCATTAACACTAACCGGTTTTCTGACTGACCAACACTACAAGGCGGCTGCATGACGTTTGAATCAGCTAGTCAGTAAAGTACTTGACAATAGATTAATTTCAGGGTTTGATAAGGTTTTCATCGAATACCCGCTCCTTCCCTTCATTCTATTGTCCACGCTAAGTTGCCCATGCAGCGCGGTGGCTCTATAAGGCGTATATCACTTATTGACTGTTACAGGTGGCAAAAGCGTAGAGCGAAATCTAAATCAGATACCTGTAGTAAACACGTTTTTTTTGTCCATAGAGTAAATAGTTACTTCACGAAGGATTCGCTGTAAAACACGATGGCTTTGTTAGCTTTTTGATGAATTGCAACAACGGGTTTGTTCCAAATCAGTATACATCAATATTGGGCTGTGAACATACTTTAAACAATGAAGCATTAAAGTATCAGATTCCAAAGATGATTGCAAAAAAACTAGTTTTTTTAAAAAAAACTTGATCTGTAATTTCGAATAAAAAAACAGCAACAAGGTTTTAATTCAGAAAGAACGTTTTTGGTCATGATAAGTCACGATGTTTTCGATCATTTAACAAATTCGAAACACCGTGGAGTGTGAAGTGTTAAGCTTGTTAAGATGGTAACATGTAAGTATTTGATGGGAATGAATAGCTTAGTTTCTTTGGGTCAGAGAAGAATTAATTCAAACTGGTGGCAGTGTATTGAAGTTGTAAGACTGGATAGAAATTACACTATGCAAGGTTGATGTGTACACATCATAAATGTGTTGTTTGTTTTTCTTTGTCTTTCCTACTGACTTCAAATGACATTGATCCTTCAACGAACAGATAAACATGAAAAGACCCGATCGATACACTGCCATTGAATATCTTCACAGGCCAACAACAGCAACTTTTGTTTCACATCTTCTTTAGTTTAACATACTTTCAAGTGATCTTTGACTTTTTCTTATATCTTAAGTGCTGAAACTAGAAGTAGCTTTTCAAATTGCGTTTCCAACTTCTTTTACTGTCGATCTTTTGGTGCATCTTAACCAATATTAACCGATCGAGTGCGGAGAAGTATACAACAATAGACCGTCAGTGTGTCCTACTATGTTTCCTATGGAGAAAATTTAGAAATTTAAGTGGTAAAACCACAGTGTCAAGTGTGAATGAACTGAAAAGGAATTCAAAATTTTGATATACTTTTGTGTGTGTGTCGTGTCGTATCGCATCGGCTGCAAAAGAGAAACCTTTTTAGCATTCTCTTGTATGAGATATTGCATGCATATGAAAAACTTAACGGATCTTGAAAAACCTTTTACTTTTGTAGCGGTTTTTGATGCAATTTCAGTTGAAAATTGCTCTAATAAAACCAAGTATGAACGGGATTTTCATGGTTTAGGAGCTGAGAGTGACCGTATACTTTGATATCTTTGATTCACAATGCCTGTAAATTTTTAGACGCATAATTATGTTTTTATTAGGGCTCCTACTGATATCAGCAAACTTTTACTGAAGGGATGACCCTATTGAAATACAGATTGCCACGCTTAAACACGAGATAAATTTTCCAAATTTTTTCTTAGAATTTATTCAAACTTTAGCCTCACTGTTTCTTACAAAAGTTATTCATGTATAGATGGTAATGCGCGACCTCATTTTAAAAATTGCAGATTGCTGAAACAAAAACTAAGCTGACGGTACGTGCTTTGAATTTAACAGTTGAAGCAGAAATTTATCGCGTATCTTTAACACTGAAAAGAAACGAAACGCAAATCATGGTTTAAGTTTATGGTGGGCAGCTCAAAGTGGGGATGCAAATACTACAGCAGACAGAGATCCAATTTTTTTTTTATTAAATCACGTTAACCTCTGTTTAACTCTACTCTTACGTCGAGTTCATATTTTGCCATCTTCTTTTTTGCCAGTGGTGTAAAATAGAGCCAAAGTCCATGCAACATAGAAGTTTGAATCATAACAGAAAAAAATGAAAACTTTAATTAGATGGAGGTCAAGCGGCCAAGGTGAGACTAGCACTGCCAAAGATTTCAGAAACAAAGGAACTTTTCGGCTGAATGTAATGAGTTAATATACGATATCCACCCGCCAGTCGGTAAAATTATAGTCGACGAACAAAACAATACCTGTATAAGGGTGTACCGAATCCGAAATGAACTGCATGTATAAACGTGCCTGATCAAAGTGCGCATCGTTTTGTTTTTCTTGCCTCATTGCTGCCGTACTGTATTAAAAAAAAATGTTTTGAAATTATGTTTCTAAAACGTTTAAGTTTTTAATCTGTTGATAAGGCAACATTTTAATGCAGCTTCATTTGTCTCATCCGAGTTTTAAACTTGCCTTTACTTTTCTGTATTCATGTGTAAAATCACAAAGAAGTTAACCGTATTAAAATCGATTTTTTTTTAAGTTTTATTATGTCTGTTACGATGATTCTTTTAAATGTTTAAAACGGAATTGTTCCGCTCCCAAGCTCTCTTTGTTACTTAAGCCGTTGGTCAACTAAAAACAACTGAAATACTTTCATGAATAAACTGATTTATTTCTATCACGACTGTACAAATTAAGGTGAAACGCTTTCCGTGTTTTCAATTAAATAACCTGAAAAGAAAATTTGAAACAGGATTCTTTCAAAACTTTCCACGTGCGTTTTTTCTTCCTCTTGTTATAAACCTTGACAAAACCATAAACAAAAATCTTCTTATTCGATTTTCAAGCCATCGATCGAAGTTATCATCTTCGATTAGTTGATCAAATTAAACTCTCAAACCGAGTAGAGCTCTTCCGCTTTTATAACTTCAGAAGGAATTATTTTTTCCAATTACTGAACAGCTTTGACAGTTGTCCAGCATTAAGGGAAATCTTGAGCCTTTCCAAAATGACGAAATAAATATTTGGCAATTATTTCCCCTTTATCTACTTGTAACCATATCATTTTTCTTGCGTACCTTTCCAGTTTTTGAAGATAAGAGGCCGCGAGATAAAGTAGCTTAGGGTTTTTTGACCCTTTCATATATTTGTTTTCCTGCCAAACGCCGGAAAAACAAATTCAAATTCGACATTTTATGCAGCGACCCATTGTCACAACGCCTTATTAACCGTGATCGCTGTTCGTTTTAAGCCACTGTAATGAGCAAGACACAATAAACGACATTTCGGAAATGACAGTTGCAATTTGCGAAAAACAATAAAACCGCCGGTATAATCATAAAAAGCATAACAGAGTGAGATACATCACCAAAAGAAGTTGCGGACTTATTTCATTTTTATCCGTTGTAAGTATTAGCGCGTAAGGCCTTCGCTGATCAGAATTATAAGTGAGCTGCCGAACTGTGTATAATGGTGTCAACAAAACAGTTAAAAGAGTGTCATTTTGGTGTGGCAATGATACAAGTATGACAGATTTTAAAATTGAGTTTGAACTGTTTGTATCAAAGTCTCGACAAAAGAACGTTTCTGAATTATAGGTTGGTGTTTCATCAAAACTTTTTCATAGAAACAACATTTTTTCCTTTTTGATAGGGTGAAAAACACTCTTCATGCCCACGAATCCAAAACCATTATCATCAACTATAATTGTTCCATTAACTTTCAAAGTTGGTCTCAATTGTTCTAGCACTTGATGTTTTGAAAGAGCTTCAGAGTTTTGAACCGTTTCTACTTGGGGGAAAATAAAGCAAATCCCAGTAATCTCTCTCGTTTCTGTAGAGGTGGTATTAAAACGGATTTGATATTGTTGGCACTATTTTAGAAACAGACAAATGAATGTACCTACGAGTTTCCGTTTCATTTATTGCGGAAATTTGAAAAGACTCTCATCCACTTGTTATTCCTTGTTAAACAAGAGTCGCAGCGAGAACTTTGTTATTTTCACAAAGTCTCTAAAATTAAAATCAAGCAAAAATTACTTTCTCCCCATGAAAGGAATAAAGCTTTGTTCGCCTCTCCTCCCTTTCTCGCTAAAGTTTGGAGCCCAGGCGATATTTTTTCATTGTGTTTTGAGCCCTAAAGCAAACCATGGTAGTCCTGTTGGTTCAGCTGCACTCCGTGTCGGAGCAACCGATCTCTTGGAATAGACTGCAGACATGCGCAGTGGAATCGGCGCTTTTCCTCCTACATTCAATTACATTTAAATTTGCCTTCACGGCTCTTGAAAAGGCAATTGTTTCTACCGGCCAAGCGTGAAGACGTCATTCAAAACAATGCAACAGCAGTTTTTGTCATAGAAAATATCATTTATTTCGACTTATTGTGTTATTTGTAGAAGAAAAATCCAAATCTTCCCTTGTAGCACCACACAGCTTCCTGAACACTTTTTTATCTTTACAATTTGCTGACCAATGGTCGTTCTTGCTTACGTCAACATGAAAATTTTATACAAATTTAACTTCAACATTGAATAGCAAATTATCAAAAACAACTTTAGACATTGGTAATTGGGTCTGCTTTCTTAAGACAACAGTTTGTTCTAAAGCAACTAATGGATTCTTTGCTAAATGAACTTAAATTTAGTTCGTAGTTCATGTTCAGGGAATGTATTAAAGCATACGATTTGATGTTCAGGGCAAAAAACCTTTAGGAGTCGCAAACTTGCAAATACTGTACAGTAACAAAGATGAATTGCTTTTATGGGCCACGTAAAAAGCCCTTAACCATATAATTTTCTTCTTCTAAGACGTGACTGTTTCGCTATTAACTTCTGTAAACATGACACACTGTTTAAGATCATTATTTCCCATTTGGACAAGAAAAATACCTTGGGCTTGAAGGTTCTGAGGTTGAACTGCGGGCTTTTTCAGCCTTTTCTAAAGTCAATTATCCTCCTTTTTAAAATTGTTTTCTTTGAGACAGTTAAACTTAGAGAAATGTTAATTTCTCGCAGTTCTGCTTCTAACCTTCTGCGCTTCCCTCTCCAGATACTTGTGTTTTATCAAGCTCTTCGGCTTTCTTTTTGTCTTTAGAGCCAATGTTCACATCAAGCATGCTTTCTAATTGCTTTATGTAGCGAATAGCCGCACGTAGAGTTTCCACTTTAGACATTCGTTTCTCTGTGGGCTCATCGGGCAAATGTTCTCGTAATCTAGCGTATCCCTCGTTGACGTGCCTCACTCGTATTCTCTCGCGTTCATTCCTCTTCCTTATAAAAGCTGGTTCAAGATTGTAGTCGTACAGTGGATGGGGAATGGGCATAGCGACCTGTGGAGGATAATGATGGTAGGCTGTGTATGGTGGCGGCATAGGGGGATTTTCGTTAGGAATTCCCAACTGGTAGCATGTTGGCATAGAAAAGGCGAAATCTTGATACTCCATCGTTTGAAGATTTTGCCACCCGCAAACAGTGTCTTCTTTGACAATCGTGGATTGTAGCTTGAGATAAATATCAAAGTCCCTGACTTGGCTTCAACAAAATTGGTACAATGTGAAGACTTGAACCTTGTCGAAGTCAACTCGCAAACGATACAATGTCAAACGATAGAACTGTAAAATCTGTGTAAAATGGCCCTTTGAGCGCAATTTAATAAGCCTCCACCTGCCCGATCGGCCAATCAGGATCAAGCTTTGTTTTGACAACCTATTAATTGGCTTATCACGACTTTTGATCTTGCAAAATAAAGATCAGACCACCGCATGTGCTCAATGGAGAAATCACACACCCCAATCTTGATAATAGAGGCTAGTTTCGACAGATAATCCAATGAAAGAGTTACTCTCTGTACGTGGCGTGCCTTATGATCATGGAACAAAACAGATATAAAAATAACTTACTCCTTACTTCCTTTGGCTCCACCACAGAGACCCGAGAAATAATTTTTTGGGGGTTTTATAAAAAGCAACAAAATTTTTTTATTATTATATAACTTGCACAATGGGTTAATTTGCTTGTAAATATGTACATTTTGGCCCTCAGATGATATCGTGGGCCCCTTTCGCAGTACAACTAACTTGTGTTTCAACTTCATGTGCCTGCATGGAGTATATATTAATAAGCAACTAACAAGTCACTCTAAATTTTTGTTAATTTTCGTCTTTTTTTATGGTCAAGGTCAGGCAATTTCGTGAAAACAAAAGACTTCTTAAAGTAGGTTATTTTAACGATGTTCCCCACTGGGCCAAGTGTGTATAAACAACGGAGCACCCCCTCCCCCCTCTCTTTTTTTGTCTTTGTTCGGTGACACACCCTTTCCTGGGTACGATAATGTGTGGCTACTTTACAAAGGCAATGATAGTCCCATAAATGTGACAAAAACTGTAGATTTTGGCTAAAGGCAACAAAATTGTATAGCTATTTACTATAGCCATTGGAACTCCTAGCCTAATGCAATCTGTTTTTTTTTAAATTAAAAAACAGAAGGAGTGGGGGGCCAAAATATGAAATTACCAATCAAGTTGACCATTAAACTGTGTTCATGCAGCCAAGTTCGGCAAAACATAGAGAGGTCAAACATCAATCGAAGATGTGTGTGCTATCATTTAGCAAAAACAACAAATTAAAATAATCATTGTTTGGTGAAGTTTGGTACACTCTTGTTAAGATTAAACGTGTTTTCAGCAGAGTTGACCAAGTTGTTCGGGTCGCAGCACTGCATTAGGGCGTGCTAAGGTCACTAGGTTAGTGTACCTCGCAAAGCTACCAATTGGCAGTCCTGTATGAGAATTGGGGGTTGTATATCGGGCCAAGACTGCGTATCCTGGTGTATCCTCCCCCACCCTACGCACACGTTAAGCGTTTAAACTTTGCACGTGATTGCCTCTGTGTGGGTCGGTGTTGCTAAGGATAGCACGATTTAATATGATTGTTATTCGTGCTTTTTAGACAGATACGATTAAGAGTGGGTACATTCTTAATTGTTGGCACCTGTGCATTGTCTTTAGACTTTTGTTTTTCCCCTTCAAAGTTAGCATCCCTTTGGCTGAATGAAGTTCAAATACAAAGAGGCCGACTCCATCAGCGTGCTTCCAAGAGCTGCGGATGAAAACACACTTCACTCGTCTGTGGACGCAAAGTGATACTGACAAAACACTTCAGATAGAAGTGGGTAAAATTTGTGACGATGTAGGTGCACAAAATCCCGTCTGTTTCTACGATGCTTAACCCAACAGTCGTAAAACAGATCCGAAGGCCACAAATCACCCCTTGGATTATTGTCAGAAAGCCACGAGGAAGCATTCAGAAGTCTGCATTTATTAAGCCTTTCATAACCATTCATACTTACCCAGATGGGTCGCTAACAATAGTAAACACAATAAATCTCGAATCTAAAGTCTGCTGACGCCTTTCTTAATGTGCTCACTGTGAGTTTCACTTCACATGTAGGAACTTAATGTCAGGACACAATGATCTACGCTTCTGTGAGAGACAGTCCTATTGAGTTCAATTTTGGGCTCTTATGGCATTTGACAATGAAAACGTGTCGAGAAAGAGAATTAAAACTGATTTGCTATATTTATTTACAAAAGACAAAGTGTGCACGTTTTGAGAAATCGAGTCACTCCGCTCAAGGTCTAGTGGTTCATTATACAATACAAATCTTAGTTGCTCCTCCACAATCTTCTCAAAGAAGAGTTGCACAGAAGGCTTTCAAACACAATGCAGAATCTTCCCTAGATTCACTGGAATCATTAAACACTATTTTGTTTTATAAGCGTGCGAGTTTGGTGTTAACATGCAACAAAAAAGAAGTAATTGATAAACACGCACGATTTTGGAAAAAAGTTACAATGGTGCAAAAAAGTTATTTATGCAAAATAGTTTGCTGCCCTCAGGCTCGTTTCAAAACAACTCGAAGACTTGTTCTTCCTGTCGTTTTCAATAAAGTTTTGCATTAAGTATGAGACATTGCAATTTACATCTTGAATGTCTGTCACATGCCTGTCACTGACATATTTCTGGCATATTTCGTCTGATATCTTCAGTTTGACCTTCTATTGTTTTCCTTGAATACGTAATTAGCTATTAGTAAAAAGAGAATTCCGGCGTTTTTCCTTGACACGAAATCGTGCGCGCTTTGGATGCAATTTATTGACTTACCATTAAATGACATGTTCGTGACCTAAACATACTTTCCAAGCGTTTTCACTATGCTCCGGTTTTCAAAACCTACCCAAACTCAGGTCATATTAACGCTGAATTTTGCAAAAATTTTAGCATATTCATGAGGCAGACAACATCAAGAAAGAGAAATTTGGCCAGGCAGTAAAAACGGTTTCAGAAGAATAAAACTGTGTTTTAAGAAGACTTAAAACATATGTTAATATATGCCTGAGTGATAAAAAAAAAGAAATAGTTCCTCATTCACTCTACGATTTGCGATATTTTGAGTTTTTCTGCCACTGGTCCGGTCTCAAATTTGTGCCAAATCACTACCTTATTGGAACAATAACAGAGGAAAGAGCTTCCTCTATCTGCTAGCGTGAGAGAAAATGAAAGTTTTCTTCAAAGGCGTCTGGCAGTAGATCTTTGCTGCTATAGTAAACTGTAGTTTATTTGTTTTGTGGTATTTGCGGTGAGCACAATAAGCTATTGAGTGTTTCCTCGACCTAGCTTTTTATAGCGTTTGTAGGCGTGGTGACGCCAAAAAGAATAAAATCGAGAAGTGAATCCTTTCAATACAACTTAACGTGTGTCACCAGGCAATTAATGGGTGTACCAATCTGTTCAGCTTGTACTACGAGTTTTTCTCAATGTCAAGAAAACCTAGCTGTAAATCATTAAATTCAGGCGACTGGAATCTTGCTTTAGGTTAAATCTTCAATAAATTTGAGACAGTCCGTTTAATAAAGATGAAATCGTGCATGATTTTCCGGCACAAAAACGTGTAGTTGTTATTACTGTCAACGCTAACCAGGAAATTATTCTTTACTGAGATAAAATAATTTTGCAATAACAATTTTATAGCTTTAAAGCAAAATAATACTTCATACGCACTCGTTCCCAATTTTATCTTTTTCTAGGATTATTGGGTACTAGTTCAAGATAAATAATTTTCCAATTCAAGTTTTTAACTTTACTGGGGGTGTCATTTTTTTTGCGTTGACACTCGTTTTTATATGATTATTTCTTACTGGTTTTCAGGCTTTTTCTAGAAGTTTAGCTGTGGTAACAAACCTTTCTTGGTAATTCGTTGGTTAGAGACAATCAAATTTGAACATTTTAAATTCTCATTAGTTGTTAAAATGGTATTAACCTTTCTCCTACTCTCAACCTGTCGGAGCGTGACTTCGTCGGCGTTTATTTACAACAAGCTATTTAATCGTAAAAATTGCAAAGTTAATTCAGATATTATCAGATTGTAGAAAAACGCGCTTTTGGAGTTGAGCAATCTGGATTAATAAACAATGTTTCAGTTTAACCAATCATTTTTGCTTAGCCAATTTTACCGTTTAGTCGAAGTTTTCTACAATTGTATTGTACCGACAGTTCTTTCGTATGCAATATTGTAAGGTTTCTTTGTCAACTTCGTTTTTATACTAGATGTGTTTTATTCTCATTTTCATATCGATGGACATTTCTCTTTGACAGACATTTGAATCTTAAAGGGTTTGAATTGAAGAATGAGTTGCTTTCATTTTTCGGAATCTAATAATAACGATTAATAAAAGAGATATCCCGCAATTTTCTTGAAAAGCTATTGAAAACTTGGTAAAGTTCTTATTCAATTGAGCCTATTTTTCTTTGGGCTAATATTGATACGTATTGAGACGAGAAAATGAAAGCAATCAGTCAACTGTCTAATTATATAAAGAATATAAGATACATTCATGCCGCGAACACTGATTCCTGGTGATTCTTTTATCTTACTTGGGAAACACAGTTTTGTTGTGAAAGCAAGAAAAGAGTTCGAGAGATTGATGTTGTTCGAATTATTCGTCTTTGTTTTTTCTTTCTACGCACTATAAAACACAACTAAATATTTAGAACTGTATTAGAACATATCAGAATGTCGCTTTGCAAAATATGTTTCGCTGTATAACACAGCCTCCATCGCCGCAGTCGCTCGCCATTACATAGCTGCAATGCTAAAGTATAATTGCGATATGGTGACTTAAAGTTTCAATATTTGATTAATGAACTGAATTTAACCAATTGCTAGCTATTGAAAACTGGTCTTCTTGCCTGCTATTCCGAGAAGTAAAAGATCGATCACCGAACAACTCTTTTGACATACAAGTACTCCAAAATCTTTTTTCTTTCAGTAATTCCTATCGAAGGAACAAGAAAAAATTTTTGTCACCTTTTTAAACGGAAAACGTTAAACTCATGTGGTTACGTTTGCAGACACTCGATGTTTGATTTGCATAAATCGAGCTTAATACCATGACAGATCATTATTATAATAGGTTTGTACTAATTAAACCGTTTCTTCGCAGAGATTAGGCAGTTTGAAGTAGCGACTTCTTGGTTTAGATAACTGATAGCTTTTGATCTCTTAGAGCTAAGTCTATGAATCATTTCCACCTAGTTTAAAGAAACTAAAAGCTTTGTTAAATGTGTCTTGAGTCCAACATCGTTGCCATGGCTAGGCACGCTTTCCTGACAATATTCAAATTCTATAAAATAATAAAGGAGGTTCGAAAATGTTTTCAAAAAACTTTAAAAAAAGTTATCTGTTTTTATATAAACGGCTGAATGTTGAAGATATACCAAAATCTATTACTTCTATAATTGTGTATAAATATTTGCTCAGTTCAACAATTATAAACCGAACACAGAGACCAAGAATACAAATTAACTCACTCCGATGCTAATATTCTGGTAAACACAGGCCGACGCGGTAAACATGTAGGAATTCGGAAAGTGATGTCGGCTTTGAGTTAACTGATAAAGTTTGGTTTCTCTTGTCAAACGTACAAATACTGTACTGACACGCGTTGGCTTTTGCTGTCACACTCTTTAAGTACCCGGCCGAGAAGCGCTACAGCCAAATTGTAAATTTTCTTTAAAGACAAAACATATGTTTTACAAAGTGTGTGCCAGACTTATGTTGTGTCAGTTCATTAAACTGTTTTAATATTGTACCACTTTATTTTCATGTTACTTACGTGGTCAGTCGAGTGCATGTATCTTTACTAAAGTGCAAATGAACCTTTTTAACTCTATCTTACACTAGTTTTGGGGGATTACTGGTCACGGGCGGGGGGAGGGGAGGGGAGCAGAAGGTTCCCGCGGACTGTATCTCAGAAACTGTTAGAGGGAACATAATAAAACTTGGGGGATATGTACATATTCTCAATCTAAGTAATTTGAGTTATCTTTGTAGGTCAAGTGGTGTCAATTGACGTCATAAAGCCTCCATTACGGATTTATGATGGGAATCTTGGCCGCAATCGTTGATTTTTCTTGACATCAAAAAGGTCTTGTTTGACTTGCTCGGTTTTCCGGAGAGCTTTAAATATGGCGCGAGCACTTTCTGCTCCCCCCCCCTTCCTATGGTGTACGATGGCGTTAATACGGACATCCAGAGGACAGAACGGTCAAACTTGTAATCGCGAACATCTAGTCACTTGGTCAGAGGTCTTCCACAGTATATAGCTGTGAAGATATGGAAAGAGTTGGCAAAATAACTGAAGGAAAACCCTTACTTATTCAATTTTTGAAAAAACCTTCTATGGCATTAAACTGTTCAATAATTTAATAATTAATTAGTTAAAAATACTGAAAATAAAATTTAATTTTAACTAAGACCTCTTTTTAATATTGTAGCATCGTACGTCCATTTTTGCTAAAAATCGTAATGTTAGACTTTTTCGCATTCATTTTTAGTTTCCAAGCGCCGACATATTTTGCAATTACGTTTAGTGAAAGCTGGAGGTCTCTTGCTGATTTGCTAATGAGTATGAGATCATCAGCAATATACAGACAGTTGATGTTTTCATCTTCTTTTCTGATTCCTTTACATTTACTATCACTGAGCAGGTTGGGAGACACCCTGTCTGATTCCTTTGTTGCAGGAAAATATATGGGGCTGTTACTGTGCCAGGATTAATTTTAACACAGCTTTCAATACTACCATACATGGACTGAACAATCTTCAGAAAGTTTCCTGAATGAGCGAGTGAGAGTGAGAAAAAGAAACTCCATAGCCAGACTTATAACTCCTGGACTATTTAAATGAAATTAGGTATACCAGTTGAATTTTAAGTTCAATTAAGTTAACTGACAAGTGATGCTATCAATATGCCGTAATAACATCATAACTGTAAAAATTTGTTGTTTTTTTTACAAAATCTTGCTGATCATAAGCAATATGATTTTATACGTTTCTGACATGGAAAAACAACAAGTGTTATAAGTCAACAAACAAACTCCCTTCTAATATACATAGCAGTATCTTACAGAATTTCAACTTTGCAAAGTTTTTTTTCAGAGAGAGTCTTAGATGTGTTCAGAAGCTTCAACCGTAAATATTTTACCCAAATTCCGTAGATTAATGTCACTCGATTCTTTTTTCTTTGTTCGCAAATTTTCAAATACAAATCTACCAGGATGTACTTCAAAACAAACTGACACGTGGCCGCAATCTTGGATTCCTTACGAATGTATGACGTCACGAATCACGTGCAATGCTTACAACATCAGTTCAAAAAAATCGCACAATTGACTTCCAGACTAATAATCTGCACTTACTCAATGTATTTCGTCAATATACGAGTAAGAAAAAAATCTAGTTTTTTAGTTCATATTTCAAAATATTTCGTTAAAATATTGAGAAAAATGTATTTTCATTATGTACTGATAAACAAGTAACTACGTTTTAACATAGCAACCAAGTGTACGTCTTGCAAATAAAATAATTGTTACTTCTATTTTTTAAAGTCTAAATTGCCCATTCTTGGTCTTAAAAATGTTTTAAAACTGCTTTATAGCAATAATAGAACAAGCCGAAAAGGAAATATCCGAATAAGTGAAAACACTTGAGTTTATATAAATATATACTGCTTGAATTTACCCATCTTTTATCTTTAGTACATTTGAGCGACAGTTAAAACGTCTCCTTAGTTTGTAAGGTAGTTAGTTAACCGGATAGCAAAGTATTGTTCCATACCTTTCCACGTCCTAAATGAACGCGACTATATCCATAGACTATACTATTTGTGCAATAAAGAAAATGAAGCACTGGTTTGTTCACACAGAATGGCTCAGTAAAGCAGCTGAAAAAACAATCGAAAAGACATCTGGTAAATAAATATGACTAGGCAAAAACACAAAGTGTAAGAGAGCAAACTTTGATGGTATATATGAGGTGAATACTTAAAAAAGGGTGGACGTGTCACAAATGAAATCGCTGCGAGTTACAAATTCAGAGCAGTGCAAGTCTAGACCAGTAGATAAAACCTGATAAAATACTGCTGCTGTGGGTAATACTAAAGATTTTTATGAGTTGATCATGACCAGGGTTAAGAGTCGACTTTTTATCACTCAAATTAAACCATCACTGTCGTTACAAAACGGACAGGTGCATAGATATAATAATATGTGATAATATTGCAAATATCAAACAACTTATCAAAGATGGTTGTCAGTTTTGTGCAAACTTTAATATATATGGGAGCCACGCTGTATTTTACTTCGTTCCTGAAAAAATGTTACTGTGTTTCGTGTTGTTGCATTTTGCGTTTCTTGACTTTGTTGTGTTTAAAGTTGTAACATCTTGTATTAGTGAGACGTTCTGTTGTCAAACCTTTTTTTACATTTTTTATACTCTTGCTTAATGTGACAAAAGTTGTTACATTCTGTGGAGTAACAGCCACTCCGACAAGCCATGAAAAGCCATCACGTTTTATTGTCAAACCTTTTTTTTACATTTTTTATACTCTTGCATTATGTGGCAAAAGTTGTTACATTCTGTGGAGTAACAGCCACTCCGACAAGCCTTGAAAAGCCATCAAGCCTGCAACCTTCACTAATACAATGACTGTACTACTGGGGTCAAAATTTTTTACGATAGGTGGTGACCAGGAATTATATCCACCATATTTGTAGCATTCTTCAAAACAACGAAGTTTTGAAAAACTGAGTCCTACCAGAAGCTCGGTGACAACTCTAAGCAGATGTTTACCAACTAACGCCTACTTTCTACTTTTAGATTGACATTGACATTTCATAAAAAACGTTGTTTTACAAGCAACTCAAATCCATTGTAATAAGAAAACGAACAAAAGCAGCTAGTATTCAGCGCCCCTCCTCGAGGATAATTTGTGCCGAAATTGCCCGGACAGAATGGAAACAAGCCATTGGCACGCCTATTAACAAAGAATGAGTCTTCAGAGCTCTGTTATTTATTGGCAAGTGTATTACTGATATCCCGCACGATGCTGGGTTATGTAACATTGAACTCTGTGCTTCTGAAATGCTTCTCTACGTAAAACGTGTTATCGACAAAGAAAATATCATGTAATGCGTCCTGCCAACTCTCTGTAACTAAATCTTAGCAAAACCCACATAAGAATGCGCGTACATCCGATGCTTTACCTATAAGACAGACCAAAGATCTTCTTAAATTTAAGGAAAAAGTCAAGTAATATTCAAAATTTTAATTGTTGTTCGTGATATATCACTTGTAAGAATTTATAGACTGCAATAGACCAATTCGATATATTAAAATTCAGCCTGAAACAAAAGACACCAACACGAGGCTCTGGGGAGTATTCCATTCAAACTCTATATTTTATTCCACAGAGCCTCGTGTTGACGTCTTTTGTTTCAGGCTGAGTCCGTTTATGCGGGGTTCTACTCAAACCAGCTTACCTAAATAGACCTCCCTGGAGTGAAGAGGTAGGTTGTCGGGAGTATATAAAAGGGTTGATAATGGATCCGTTGTGTTCGATTTTCGATTCATGAGATTTCAATAAAGTAGGAGTCGCTTACCATTGAACTTTATGGCCAGTTTGTATCTTAGATGAAGGGTTTTTCGGCCGGATTGAATGTTCCACGAAACACGCCTAATACATTGTGATTGCGCGAGTTGAAGTTCAGATTTTGTTCTGAATGATCACAAAACAAAGTAGTGTAACATTTCAAAACGCCGCAAAGCATCCCGGACGAAAAACATTTTTAGTTGAGCGTTTATATAGTTCGCCCCATTACCACAAATTTAACCAAAGAAGTGCACAAATACGTCGGCACTAGGCACGATAGCTAACAAAAGCTGCTATGTGGCCATTTATGACCAATGAAAATTGGCTTTTGCGTAGTTCCTCACCACCACTCGCCAAACATAAACTTTATCTGTCAAGAACATCAACAAAGTCTGTCCGTTGTTGTTGGACTATGCCGCGAAACAGAACAAATATACGAAAAGGGGGGCGTCAATACACCCTCCTTCGTGTTTTGATCTCCCTCTGAATCCTGATCCCCTTCTGCATCCTGATCCCCTTCTCCATCCTGATCCTTTTCTGCGACCTGATCCTCTTCTCCACCCTGATCCTTTTCTACATCCTGGTCCTCTTCTCTATCCTGATTTTCTTCTCCATCCTGATCCTCTTGTGCATCCTGTTCCTCTTCTGCAACCTGACTCACTTTTCCATCCTCATCCTCTTCTGCAACCTGACCCCTTTCTCCATCCTGATCTTCTTCTGCATCCTGAACCTCTTTTGCAACTTGGTCCTCTTCTGCAACCTGACCCTCTTCTCCATCCTCATCCTCTTCTGCAACCTGACCCTTTTCTCCATCCTGATCTTCTTCTGCATCCTGATCCTCCTCTGCATCCTGATCCTCTTCTCTACCCTGACCCTCTTCTGCATCTCCATCCTGATCATCTCTGCAACCTAATCCTCTTCTGCATCCTGATCCCCTTCTGCAACCTGATCCTTTTCTGCACCTTCATCCTCTTCTGCATCCTGCTCCTCTTCTGCATTCTGCATCCTGATCCTCTCTGCAACCTGATCCTCCTTTGCATTCTGATCTTCCTCTGCAACCTGATCCCCTCCTGGATCCTCATCCTCTTCTGCATCCTCATCCTCTTCTGCAACCTGACTCTCTTCTCCATCCTGATCTTCCTCTCCATTCTGATCCTTTTCTGCACCCTGATTTTTTTCTGCATTCTGATCTTCTTCCCCATTCTGATCCTCTTCCGCATTGTGATCTTCCTCCGCATCCTGATTCTCTTCTGCAACCTGATCCTCCTCAACGCCTGATCTTCTTATGCATCCTGTTTCTCTCCTGCATCCTGATTCTCTAGCTCCTGCATCCTGTTATTCCTCAACTATCTTAATGTCCCGATTCTCAAACATGGCCTGATCCTCCCCCGTGTCCTGATCCTCCTCCGTGTCCTGATGCTTCTCCGTGTCCTGATCCTCCTCCGTGTCCTGATTTTGCTGCGTGTCCTGATCCTCCTCCGTGTCCTGATTTTGCTGCGTGTCCTGATCCTCCTCCGTGTCCTGATCCTCCTCCGTGT